>WUAM01000384.1:0-19912 GCA_024336885.1 Actenoides hombroni | reverse complement strand
AACTTCAGACAGTGCAGTTAGTTAGAAGAACTGAGCTGAAAAGTAAAATCACTGAACAGAATTAGTTCTGTTCTCACAGGACAATGTGGTAACATGAAAGCATGGCTGAATAATATGAATAGTAATCCACTACCTGCAACAATAGCAAAAGGACTTGGACTACAGTCAAACCTCTTGAGAGTTCATAGTAGTGAACTGCCTCCAGAAGGGAAACTGTCTACGAGTTCCATGCTTTCCTTCTCTTGAATTACTGCTCTGCTTTCTACCTCTTCCTCAGGGAAGTTCCCCAAAATAAAGCACCTTAATTAAATCCAGTTAATTTTGAGCTTGCTTTTAATTTAGTCCTTTGTTCCAGACAAACTGTATCCTTCACATAATCAAAGCAAACAGAAAAAAAGAGCTTCAATTTGACAAGCCAGGAGCTGACATCATTGAACTGAACTTTAAACATTCTTTCCCTATTTCTTTTTATATTAGAGGGAGTCCTTCAAATCCTGTAATTCATCAGTGTGGCAGATATGCACAGAGCTAAACTAAGCCCAGATAGGATTTGTCTAGACTGATTTCTCTCATTAATTCTGAATTTCCAAACCATTCTGAAATGCTCAGCAAATAATGAGGTAAAAACCAGTACTGGTAATGGAACTAACAGCAGAATTCCCTTGTATGGGACTACCAGGAAGTACAAAAGCTAAAGATTTCACACAGTCATTATTTAAACCCAAAGAAGTAAACAGTTTTATTTCTTTGCCTGATTATGTAAGCAGCTATAGATTAAAACTGATGCTTTCTCTTACACATCACAATACAGGAAGTTTGCAACATGTCTGAGGTACCATTGAGTTTCATTCCTCACTTTCTGAAGTGCAAAGGTTTAATACAGTATTAATATAGTTTCAATGATCAAAAGCTTTTCTTTTTAAAATTATTTATAGTGTACTAAAGCTAATTTAATGTTTTTCATTTTGATTTCTGTTGCACTTCATGCCATTAGAAAAACTAACATCCCAGCCACAAAATTAGACTCTTTTCTGGTTACTCCTGATAAAAATCAGAACAGTAGGACTTCCATTTTATCAATTAATGACACTGTATTCTGCATATCTCAATTGTTCACTCAACATCAGGCTTGATAAAAAAGGTTCTTTGACTTTAAACACTTGTTAGTATTTAGTAAGCTCATTGTGCAAAAACAAAAGGTTTCTAAATACATAAAAATCCTGTGTTATGAAGTAGGTGCAAATTAGCAAGCAGTTTTCCTTCATAAATTACAAATATTCACACACCAGAATTTATCAGATAAAGTAATAATGTAAGGTCACTAAGCCTGGATAAATTATTTATCAGACCAGCTTATCCACTTATTCCAATTCCAAGTGAGTGGTGTAACATTTAAGAATACCCTAAGCCTCTGTCTGGTTCAGGGTAATATTAGCAGTTCATTGCTAATTACAGAGGGCTGGGAGGCAGAACTTCCTTGTATTTCATGTACAAAGAGCTGCAATATGCTACTAGTTGCAAATGCACAGAAAAACCCCCACTGATGGTTGATTGGTTATCAAAAGCAATATACAAATTCATGAATGGATGTAAAGCTCAGTAGCTTACATATCTGAAATCCTGTTTGATTTTCCAGTGTCTGTCTCTTCTAACAGCAGAAGAACAAAATCTAAACTGGTTTTTCTCCCTCTAATTTGGATGTCCTTGAAATAACTTTTTACTTGTAGACTCTACTGACATGTAAATTCAACAGCTCTCTCAAAGGGATGGAAGTAATAAAAACATTTTTAAGTGTCTCCAGCAAAGTTAAATAATAAGAAAATTTAACAGCAAATAAAACAGCAAATCACTTGTTACATACTATCAAAAGGACAATTTGGCAGGTATGTTACCTGTGAAAATCACTTTTGTTAGTAAATAAGTTATTTCAATACTTTTTTCTTGTCAAAGAAAAATGCATTACTGTCACAGCACAACAAAAGGTGCAATGAGACATAATTCTGAATAACAACATCAATTTAGATTCCTCTAATTTTTTCCTGCATCAAGGTCTGTTAAAAACAATAAAGAGGTCTCCTTATAATTATATCCTTCAGTTACATTTTATGTCATCATATCTTCCTGTACTCATTCCACACTAAATCTTAAGCAGTAATTTTCCCTACTGGTACCTTAATCATCTTCCCAGCTGTTTTTCTCCAGGACAATATATTTAAAGCACAAATGACCTAAGTTTCCTTTGGCCAGACAATCACCCAGATTTGGTCCTGTTCCTATGAGAAAGCATGCTTAATGTTTCACTAAGCATATGAATAAAATAACCTGTCTTAAAAGGACATGAATTTAGAGTAGAGAAATAGAATTTTAAGAACTTACAAACATAAAAAAAAAGATTTTTACAGGGTGTTTCAGCGAAACTTCGGTTTTTTAAAGTCATCTGCAGCTAAAATTTGTAAAAGTTTTTGCATGACCCATACCTGAATTAATATTTTTTTGTCAAGTATAGGCATTTTTTTACCTAACTGTCACAAAATGCATACCAATGTTTCCCAGGAAACTCTAGACAGATCTGGAAGTTGCTTCCTTTTGCTCCCAGTGGAAGCACAGGTGTATTTTTCCCATGAGAAGATGTCCTTTCCCACAGAAATAAAGCCAAAGGTCTTCAAAAAAAGAGCAGGCATTCTACTAAATATTACTAATTTCATGTTTCTACAAGTGAAGAAAACCCCAATAAAACTCAAAATGACAGTTGAGATACATCTATTGATACAGTCATGAAAAGCTTAGTCACTGCTCGCTTTCTCAAAACTTCCATTCTGTATTCTTGACATTTCCATCTGCAAGCAAGTTATTTGTTTCAGAGCAAACTGAAAGATCCATTTAAGAACAGGGTTCAGTTTTGGTTGGTTTGGTTTGGTTTTTGTTTTTTTTTTTTGTTTTGTTTTGTGGTGTGGATTATTTCTTGTTTGGATTTTTGTTTGGTTGTGTTTTTACTACAGCTACTTAAGCTAAGCACAAGTCACAATTCATCAAAACCAACAAGAAAAAAGTAAGCTGGAGCTTTCAACTCAAAATACACTGGGAACTGAGCACGTTAGATGAACTACATGTTACGTGCACAGTATTTCAGAGCCTTTGTTAATTGTGTGCTGTACTGCCAGTGTTTACTGAGATTAATCCTGACATACAATAGAGCACTAATACACTGAAGAGGAAAAACACTGCTCTGGCAAGACCTGTGCCTGGCCAGGAGAAATGAAAGTAACCAGCAAAAGCAAAATCAGATAGACAGGATGATGAATTTAATAAGAGGGATAAAAAGTAGCATGTCTCTAGCTGCTGCATCCTTCCTTCTGTCCTCACAGCAAAAGCCAAAGCACAAGACAAAGGATCCAAACAACAAAGATCTAATCAAACCTCTAAACACCACCATTATTATCTTTCCCTAGATCCTTTTAGCTTCACATTTCATATCTGAAGGAAAGTTTCACCTTACCTACTGTGCTGAGAATATCCCTTTAATAGGATTATCATCATTAGCTAGCACAAAATACTTCCAAAGTACAACCAGCATTCGTAAGGTTAATCCGACAGAAGTAATGAAGTACAGCAACACAGTCACTACCAGGTGACCCGTTTTAATAAACATGCCATAGCCCACCTCCAAGAGAACAAGACTTGGCACTAAATTAATATTTTTATTGGATACTAAAAATCATGGACTTAAAAAAAGTAGTTTCACATGCCACAAAACATTATCTTCTGATATGACATACTTTGATATATATAATATGATATACTTTGATGCCTTAAATTTTTTCCAGAAAATGTTGACAGACACTGACTTTTACAAAGCAGGCTTTTTGCTAGACCACGTATTAACTGTCCTCCCAGAACTTGCACAGATCCCACAGAAACACAAACTGGCAGAAGTTTTATATTTTCTCTACAGAAACGCAGTGGTGGTTCCGCACCTAACTCAGTCCAATTGGTGAGCTCAGATGACTTGACAGGGTATGGGCCCAGTATTTATTAGTAACTGTGGAATCAGAAAAGCATAGCAGAAATGGGTTTTTTCTGGATCATCACAATTTTGTTATCCTCCATATGCCATGTTTGGACTAAAACAATAAAAACACTTCCCACACACCAGCCATACCTTTTAGACTCCAACAGTCCCTTGTGAGAGAGAGCTGCTTAAAGTCACATCAGTCTGAGGCTTCACTACTCCACAGATACTCATATGCTGTCACCTATGCCCTTGCTAGTAACTCTTTGGTCCTACGCTGCTAACATTTCTTTTTTCTTTTAAATCACAATAGATTAATGCAGTTAGGGAACATATTCAGCAGCTGTTGCCATTCTTTAGGTGCACCTTGATGTTTGCTGTGCCCAGGGTTTTACAATAAAGAAATCTTCAGCAGTGATCACAAAATACTGCTGCTCTTCGTGTTCATTCACTTCCATCTACACTATGTGCAGGACTGTCAATCAGAGGAGGAAAGTGATCTGAAGGAAGATACCTCAGAAATCATTTTTAAGCCAAAACACGTTCTCAAAGCACTTTGCACCACTGACATAAAACCTACTGCTCCATTCCACCTGTGGGGCAGGTGCCCCGTGCTACAGAAGCAGGGTTCAAGCAATATTGCCACCACAGACACAACATAATTCATGGCAAGTGTTTAACCTGAAGAACTTTGTCCATGTGTTCCCTAAGTATGCGATTGGATTTAACAGAAGAAGTACTCCCTCAGCAATACAGGGATACATGCTTCTGTGGATGTTACTCTGACAAACCTTACACAAGCAGGACAAAGAGCATGAAACATGAAATAAATGCAACTCTACATACAGCAAACTTATGCTAACAATGCACAGCAATGGCCCAGAAATATACCTTACAGGGATTTTAAACATACTTTATTATTCATGGTTTGAGAGTTGCATACATCGACCTACCTTCTCTTCTAAAGCAAAACAGTGTTCTAGTCCCAAAGCATGTCACAATGGAAGACACACAGGAACTGCCAGAGGTATTCAAAGACCAATCAATATCCCAACAAGCTTCAATTAGGGCTTTAGAAGCAATTGTGGTAAGTAGATAGGCCTTTCATTACTATTTCTAAGGAAACAGGTATTTCTTTACTATTTCTAAGAAAAATTATGCTGAATTTTTACAATTACTTTACCACTCTTTCAAGCATTACGTTCAGTAAAAAGTTGCTTTCATTTTCTTTAATTTTAGATTAAGCCTGGTGAATGGAATGCTGTCAAAACAACATTAAGAGTAGTTTCTGGACTAGTCCTCAATTTGGAACAGAACATAGGCTAACCTTTGAAAATAAGACTTTACATCTTTTATTTGTGGGGAGAAAAAGGAACTATGACTTTCGGCAAATACACCTTGATTGTTACAGTGGTTACATCCTATTCTGAGTGTGTGAAAATATTGTTGCAAAATAGTAATTGAGGCTCAGATGCAGACCTCCTCTTTGGATGTCATCTGCAACAGTGCTTTCCAGTGGTTACATCCACTGCTGCGTCACCGCTGCTTCTGCTAAAACTCTCTTTTGCAAACCTCAGTAGTGTTAGCAACACATTCCTGAATATGCAGAACAAGGTAGAACTAAGGAAGATACTTTTAAAACTGAAGGAGATTTTACCTGTGTTCTTAATGAAGATATTCTTTTGATAGATACAGAAGACAGCAAAGGAGTCAGAAGAATCCAACCAAATGTATGTATTAGGGAGGTGTACAGGGACATGGCCATATGAGAAAAGGATAACCAAGCATGAATGTTTTAGAAGAACTGTATTAATCTCTTTTGATGTGTGACCTGCATTTTTAGTCATCTTCAAGTTAATCACTTCATATGAGTCCCTATTTTTAGAGTATTTTGTGCAAGAGAAAGACATTTTTATAAATTCATTTAATATTTAATAGTAGATATGGGTATTAGATATTAAATTTCATTACTTTTGTCTGGAAAATCATTTGTATTTAAATTTAGGATGAAACTCTAATCTTTTTATTTTCCTTAATGAATTTTACATTAGTCTTAAAAGTGAATCCAGCAAAAAGAAGAACTTTTTCTAAAATGGTTATACCAACAGAACTAGTGGCTGCCATCATCCATTTCTACACTGCACTATTCAATAAGCTATATGGTAAAGCAATACAAAAATGAAACAGATGTTGCCAAACATAAAACAGTAAGAAAGCATAGAAACAGCTACAGATTTCAGTACGTCCTCATTTTAAAGCTCAACTGACAAAACAGAAATGCTTCTAGTTATGAACTGTAACTATATACAACACCTGAAACCTATTGTCCATGATGCTTTCAGCTTCACCACCAGCAGTTATATCCTTAAGGAACTTTTTTATTTATTAAATCCTTCATTTTAATATCCAAGTATAATTGTGCAACCTTGTTAGGAAAATTAATTTTAATTATCTGAATTGATTCAAATATGCTTTGGAGTTGAAAGAACAAATTTATATTGTAAAGACAGAAGCCTGAAAATTAAATCTTTTTTCTTTAAAAAAATAAATAAATCAGGCTTTTCTTTCATTCTAACGGGGAAAAAAAATTACAACTAAGCAAAGAAACTATTTAAAGCTTCAAACATTATTTTACATTTGTGATTCCATAAAATTTCTGCAGAACAAGTTTTACCTCAATCAATTTCCTTTCATAAGAGCTGGCCAATTCCTCATTGTTTTCTACTTGCTTTTGTTCTGGAATAGTAAATTCACCATCAGTGCTCCAGATGTTTGGCAGAACTAAAAGAGATACCTCAAATTAAAATGTTAAATTACATACACATCTAAGACAACCTGTTTAGAAGTAATAGTTCTAAAAGAAAGAGTTATTAGAAGTATCAAAAATAGGATATAATATTAAACAGTATTACAAGTCCTAAAATACAAATGCTGCAGAAAGCTTTCTTGTGAGTAATGCTAAGACAGGTACTCTCAACAGAAAAAGAATGCAAAATAAAAGCATTTTCTGTTCTTAACTACAGCTAACTAATATATGTAATTAGTAACTGCAATGCCTACCCAAAGGCTTTGAAAACTAAGCCCATGCTTCTCTTTTACGTCATTTTCCTACTTTTCTTCCAAACCAGCATTTCATATTACTTGCTCAGATTACTTACATATCACAGAAATTATAGAAAATAGGGCTGAGAATGGATATCCCATACTTCATCTAGTATTTCATGGGTTTGTATAAAGCAGAATCAGCTATAGTTATTTCATTGCTGACAGTTAATTGTCTAATTTATTCCTAGAAACCTCCAATAATGGAGATTTTATGCTTCCCTGCACAATCTATTTAAATTTAAATATTCTTCTCAGAAGAGCTTTCTTGATAGCTAACCACACTTCCTTCACCTGCCATTTGAGCACATTACTTTTCTTATCCACAGTGAATGAAAACTACACTATTCTATTCCTGCTCCTAGCTATCATTTATATATTTGATGATCACTTTAAGGCCTATTCTAAGTCTTCTCCAAGTTACACAAATTCAACTTTTCCTCACAGATCATGAACTTCTAAAGAAAATTAACTTGTTAGCACATATAAAGTAAACAAGCCGTAATAAACAAGAGCTTTAACAAATGCTTTCACCAGTTTTCAAAATCTAACCCCTGTAAGGTTGTACATATAACACTGTAAGTGCTTGTAGACATAGCTTAGGAGGACACCACAATTTATCTGGCTAAATACTCCTGAGACTGGGACCTGAGTTTTGCTTCGAGGAAGAACATATACATTCAGAAGATTAAGTGAATTTTGAAAGCTCTTTTAAGAGCTATTTCTTGTAAATCTTGCTTGACTTCTTCAGCCCAAAACTTCTTAGATCAGCATTTTCATATACATAATATTATCGTATCTAAGCAGGCTTGAAAAATGGTACCCATCCTACTCCTACTGATGGCTGAGAAATCAGGATGCTCATTTTTACAATATTTTCCTACCAATATCAAACTGCTCAGTCTGTGGCAGAGATCACTTATTTGGAAAGCTGCTATGATATTCTGAACTTGATACAGTTCTGACTACTGGGCAATTTATTTATAACCACATTTGCTGAGTGGTTTTTTGGCTTTTTTTAAAGTCACCACAAGACCAAGCATTATGCTGAGTTTCCGTCACTATTTTGGGAAACTGTTTAAAAGCTGTACTCAGTAGCATCTGATCTGATTATTGTAGCAAACGTGTAGATTCTTCTCTATTTATAGTCATAAAAGTAACTGCAGAAGTCCAATTTTGACTCTTTCAAAACAGTCTCACAGAAAGTCTAAACACAATCTTCTAAAATCTGTAGTACATTTAGGAGTTGCTTTGATGCCGTTTGGAAGATTAATCACCGTTGAAATTACTCATTATGATAACAGGGGGCAGCAGTGAAATTGGTTATATGCAACAGTTTCTGCCTCCCCGATGAAGACAATTTCCTAACATTACAGCAGAAGAGGATGGCTCGACTTTTCCAAGTTTGAACTGATCAGAACACTATGTCCCTCTCTACATGGAAGGTGAGTTAGAAGCCTTAATCTGTAAGTGTGTAAATTAATACATAAGAAACTATCTAGAATTTTAACTTTGGATGACAAAAGCAGAGAAAACTGAATTTTCTTCATCCTGTTTTCTTCCAAAAGAACTGTCACAGTCTCAGAATGCAGTAATAAAACAAGTCTGGTAAATACACTCTAAACTCTTAAAGAATGTAAGTTAATTAAGACTAAAATTAAGCAAGCCAAGTTGTTGTGGTCATTTTAAGTTATACCACAATTGGAATTCAATGATTTGCCTTGTTACACAATGATATATGTACTTAGAAGTACAAATCGGTCTTTCTAATAATGCAAATACTTTAATTATGAAGGCTTACATCAGAAAAATAAGCGTGCCTACAGTGACATACTGCAGGTTATGTTTATAAACCAGGGGTGCAATAGTTTCCACAAATCTGGTGATGACTTTTTTTTGTTTCACTCTCCTTTTTTGAAGTGTCTCTAAACATATTAGTTCTCAGGGATTATTTACATGCTTAAGTACTTTTTTGAGGCAGAGATCCCAGTACTACTAAAATTTCACATAAATGCCCAACAGCAGCTAAGAAAAAAAAAAAGGGTTTATGGAAATACAGTGTGTGAAGTTAGAATATAAGAAAAACTATTACAAATAGTGCGTGCAGCTGAAATTTATCCTGGTCAATAATGACATTACAGAAAATGACTGTGGACTGATCTAGTGTCCTCTGAGCATAAAGGATACATGTATTCATTTTTGGAAATGTTGGTACTGTTCCATCCCCCTTTTTCATCTTTAAAATTCCACCGTCCTACTCAGTTTCTATTCTTATCACTCACTAATTTGCATAATGTTAATATGACAGAATATAGCTAGCCTAGGAATTTTTTTTTTCCCTATAATTACACTCATCATGGAAACTGTCAGTATCTAATGAAGGATAATTTCTGCTATTCTAAGAAGCTTAAGCAATCTTTTTGTGAATAATTCTTAATATGAATCACTAAACTCCAGCAAAATTGGAAGTACAAATGTGGTCTCGTTGACAAAAATCTTTTTAAGGATGAATGAAGTTCTTAAAATAGAGATAAGTATAGTGACTAGCCTTTAAGAGCAGAATTAATGTAGCATTCAATTCATCCAGACACTTATATGACCACAATTTTGCCAATAAAAGTAAAAAAAGAAAGACAGATGGTGCCAATATCTGAGAAACCACCTCATCTCTCCAAACACCCGCCATAGTCAGTGGAAATACAGGTCCCACTAGAAGACAATTCAGAATCAAGACTCCACTTCATCTTCATCACTTCTATCACACCTGACACTGATAAAAACCAGGTAACACTGCTGATAACATAACTTGTTCTCTTTCAGCTATAGAATCCGCTCAGAGTCAGAGCAACTCAGCAAAGAAAGTGAAATGTCTGCTCTTAATACAGAGTCTATTTCCAACAGTCTGCAAATGCTGATCTCCAAAACAACACTAGCAGTATAATCTAGAGATAATAAATTTTATCTCCTCAAAATAATATGATTATGTTCCAGTATCACATTAATTCACATTTGATTTTTAAAATTAAATTTTTCATCTGATAGCTTTTTCTGGAAAGTTTCTTATTGAAGACCACCTCATCTACCAGAAAATGCTTTGTGAAATTAATTACAAAAAGCTACAATGGTATTTTTCTCAATAGGAAAAGATGTTATTTTCACTGTTGGAAGATATTATTCTATAATGTTTAGAAGAGATGAATGGGGCTTATAATTATCTCCTGCTAACTCCACTTTCATGCAAATGATTTAATTTGTTTTGGTGAAGGCTCAGTAAGGAAAGCAAAGATTTTCTGATTGTTCCTACTCAGCAGTAATTTGACAGTATGCCATCACACAACATTCTTTTGTCTGGTACCAATCTGCATTACAACTGCTCCCACAACAGCACGCAGCCCAGGCAGAGATGCCTGAGGGGCAGCCCTCACAGAAACAAAACTGCCATCTTTTCAGGTGCTGAGATTTTTCAAGGGAAGGGTGGCTGATGCCATACTGGGTAGCATGTGGAAGTGTGAACCATGTCCCCAGACACACTTGGACTGTTTTGTGTGGCTGAAATGTTGGTTATGGACCATGGCTTGCACAGGCTTGGGTGGTTGGTTATTTACAGAGATCCATTCCAGGATCAATTAGAAAAATCAAAATGCAGATTCTCGTAAACTAGAGACATGTCTGTTCACTGCTTATTCTTACATTCTCAGGTTTTATCCAAGTCCAGGAGTCACTTCCATCGTTTGGTTACTACACCTATACCTCCACTAAACAACGTGTCAATGGGAGCAGACAGAAAAACAAACCCTGTGCATGCATTTATTTATTTTTTTTAATTTTTTTTTTATTTATTTCACCCTTACCTTCCACTGTTTGACCTTCTCTTCTGAGCATCTGGACAGCTCCTACATACTTCTTAAGTTGCACTTTTAGCACCTCATTTTCTCTGTTGATAATAACAACACAATAAATAAATATTACTGCTTTCTCAAAAGAGCTGAAAGCCCCTGTCAGTGGAAACAAACATACTATCGGAAAGAATAAGCTTTATCTAAGTTGTGTTATCAAGATGAAAAAAATAATCACCTCCACATTAAATAATACATCAACAGCAGAATACCAGGAAAACTAGTTGTCTGGGGCCACAAAAACAGATCAGCGGAACAGATTATCTCATAATCAGAAACTTTCCATTAATTGTTTAATTTAGACTTTTTATACTATTCTACATTGCTGCCAGAGAAATGATACAGTCTATCTAAACAAACAGTTGAGTAAAAAAATATGGATTGGATACTAGAGAAGGAAATTCAGAATGGCCAACATAAAATTAGATAATCATTTTACTAGTTGTCCAAGTATTTAATGTCAAGAAAATAAGAATTCAGCTTTAGAAACAGACTTTAGCATTCTAAGAAAATGCCAGCACTTCAGTAACAATATTCAAGGTAAACATTTTTCACATACCCTTCCTTAAATGAAAATGGTATGAGAAGAAATTAAATTAATCCCTTTGACTGTTAAATTTCACAGCCTCCATCTGTCTAATTTTTCTTTGGGAAGTAAAAGTATTCAAACCAGGTATTATATGGTCCTTACCATGTTCTCTATACACATACACACACAACATATATATATTTTGTGTATATATATATACACACACACATATATAGGTGCACAATTTTGTAAGCATTGACATATTTATACATAAAAGCCTAGACTGGTCTATACTCATATTTCTATTGATTTCCAATCAGTTTTCTGGACTATGTAACCTCAATTTTATTCAGTCCTTTAGGAGGAGTAATTATCAAGTTTTAGCAAAGTCCTTGATGATTTTATACATTATGATATTTTTCATTTCCTAGACTACAACGAACAAGTCAGGTTTTTTCCACCAGAGATGGATGTTGATGTTCAGATTAAAAAGAAAAAAAAGAACAACAAAAAAACCCAAAACAGAAACACAGTTTAATTCTATGTACTATATTAAAACAAGTCAAAACGATTCATTCATGAAAACAAAAATTATGACAGCTAGCCAAAAAGATTTCTCACTAAATAATCATACACTATCTCATTTTTACATTTGAGAACAGACTCTGTGCCTTCTATACTGAGACAACACAATAAAATAAAGTTTAAAAATCCATCTTTTACAGTACAGATGAACTTCAGAAAGACTTTAATTCACTTAAGGTTTTTGATCCAAGACTGAAATTGAAATTCAAAGCAGGACACTATAGCTCAGTCACAATTTTCACTTTATCATCTTATTACATATTATTCTTTGTCATTTCTTTCTTATTACTACTATTTAGGTAGATACCAAAGAGGGCCCATCCTGAAACATGAACTTATATAGCTCTTTTTGTCAGAGCATGTATAAAAATAAATAAATTACCTAGCACTCACTAAAAAGCCTTCAATGACTTCAAGAGGCATTATATCAGATATTCATAGCATTTATTCTGTAGGAGGAGAATTTCTGCATAGGCAATAAGGATCCGATTTGCAGCAATTCTTATCCAGCTGACCCAAGAGTACTACCTGTTGTTAAGAATGTTAAATGCTTCTATGTGAGAGCCCCAGCTTCACTTCTGCAACTTTTCAAAACTTTACTATCTAACTTGAAGCAAAACTGTGAGCCTGTTGTGAGACTAGTGAGAAACACAATGCTTTCAGCATCGTCTGAAGTGCTCCAAACAGTTCCACCTTCTGTGCTGGAGAGTAAGCGACACGACTGTGAAGTACAAGTTGAAGGGGACAGAGAAGAAAAGAAAGGAAAAAAAATAATAAAATCAGGCTGAAATACATGGGAAAACAAAGACAGAGAACTAAAAGCTTACCCACCTCCAAATCTTCAACTATAACAGATTTCCCTGCCTGAACACTTCTCCCATGATAATGAGAAACAGTGATATCAGTTTACTGTACATCAGGTCCATGACCGAGGGTTACAACCCAGTCTTCCTACAAATTACTCTTTTTGATCAAATGGCATAGGTTTAGCATGCATTGCTGATTATGCTTTATACTACTGCTGATTACTATGCAGAATATGATACAAGACATACTTTCCTTTGTTTCAGTATAAAACTAGAAAACTGCATATTAAGAGCTACACTGAAAACAATACTAAGGTTTGAAATCCAATCACACCTATCAAACCAGAATTTAGCTCCTCCCCAGGTTTCTTTATGATTTATTATTATTTGGGTACACATAAGAAGCAGATTAGCAGAACATCTCTGAAGCTTTATGTCATCGAAACAAAGAAAAAAACATAAGCACTTCCCCACTCTTTTTTTCCTTAAGGCAAATACAAAGTTCCTTTCTGAAAGAGCAGATTTATCTCCAAAATGTCTTCAAAAGTATGACTAGAGAAACACACACCTTTAAACTTACAAATACCACGCATCTGTAACAGTTTTTTCAAGCAAATGTAGGTGTTTCTCCATACTTCTGTAACTATTCTTCAAGAAAAACCAGATAAAGGTATTTCCAGACTCCAATAAACACTTTCTAAGATAATGCAGTAAGGATCAACTTTTTTTTAGCAGAGTATATTCCATTCTATAGCACTTTTATTCAGTGAAATTACTTAACATGAAATGAAGTCCATAGCTTTTTGCTTTAGTACTTCACCTGAAGATGAGAATGAATGTCAAAACTATGTGTATCCACTCTCAACTATTACCAGTGTCTTTACCTAAAACCAGAGGAAAAATACTATACTAATAATGGCAATGAATAAGTACATAATAAAAACTAAGAAAAGAGAAGAGGAATGTTAAGTATCAAAACGTTAAATGGTGATACATGAGTAATCTTTATTAATTTTCTAAAATGAAAGACCACCTGATAAAAGCCCTAAAATTCTAAGCATTTCTATTGTCAGACTTCAAACTTCACCAGAAACCACTGTATGTATTCACAAATTACATGAAAGATCTTAATGATCCTACTAAGCTCCTGTGCTGAAACCAAAAGTCAGAAAAAGGAAAAACATTACAAAATTTTCTTCCGTGAGTATGCACAGGGCTTGTTCACACAGCTTGTCTGGCACTACTAGTATAAGGTAGCTTTTTTGCTGAACCTATGGAAAAACCCATGAAAAGTAAATCCTCTGCTGTTTCATGCCAACATTTAGTCACGCTGATCATACTAATACAGAAACAAAATATTGTCTTACTGAAATTTTCTTTTAAGTGTCATGAATGGTACACAGCCACAGAACACCTTGGCAACAACAAACTCGCTGATTTATTATCTTTTCTGGAAAATCATCTGGAATAACAAGGAATGATTAATTATATAATAAATATAAATTGTCAAATACCGTCAATTCCTTGCCTAATTCTGAAGCAAAAATAATTACACTTCCTCTCAATTTTGTTATTTAAAGATTAGCATTTAAGGAAACCGGCCTCAAAGAAAATCAGAACTACCGTAAGAATTCTCATTTTTTTAGTAGCATTTTGGGAAATATATACCTGAATTGTATGTATAGAACAAATTAAAAGATAGTATGCAGTATTACTGATAAACGCATCTCCTCGTGCTGTGATGGTGAGAGGATGACTGTTACAGGATAACAGACAGCGTGTTCTCACATCCAAGGGAGGGGAGCATGGAGGAGAGACGTTACTCAGACGAAACGCAGCAGTGGACCAGCACCCCTGCTGGGACTTCTGCTGGATTCCTGGAAAAGGACCAAGGCTTCACAGGTAAAATCTCCCCAACTTCCCCGAACCATTGCATCCCTTTTGAAAACTATTACGGAGGAACAAGGGGAGCTGAAGGAGGCTGGTTATTTTCCAATAACGGTCACAAAGATTTTGTGACAGACAGTTACTCTTAAGAAGCATGTATACATACACCAAGCACAGTTAAGTTCTACTAGGCATCTTATGCACATCAGAGGAAGATTTCTGCCTTTTAATATGAATGAATACCAGTAAGAAAGTGATTTATAAAAGCTGACTTCCAAAAAAATGTATTAAAAGGTTAAAGAACAATATCCCTTTAATTCATTATTTTTATTGCAGAAGAAGAGGCTGTTATAGGACTTCTTTTCTTATAACTTAACAGAAAAAAAACCCACAAAAACCTCCACACAAGAAATCCTTAACCACACAACTGCTTCTTGAAAAGCATACAATAATTCTTCTAGTGCTTCTATAAAATGATCATGCTAAGAAAATAATTTGAAAAAAAAAAGTAGCTTCTCATGTATCTCGAGCAGTTGCCTGAAGAATACTGTAATTAAGTTTCTGGAACAAACACCAGATACTAACAAGTACTTTCTGCAGAGCTTAAAAAAATTAAAAAAAAAAAAATCAACAGATGTCTGTCTTGATAAAAAATTAATGTTTTAGAGAACATTCTAAAGGTATCAAATATCGAAGTAAAAAAAAAATAAAATACATGAATCTTGAGAATTAATTAAAATAAAGAGTGCACTGCAAGAATATGTAGAATTTATATACAGAGATTGGGCTAGATAAATTCCAGAGATATTTTCTAACTGGAATTATCCTGTGATCCTACTCCTCTGAGGCAGAAGATCATAATTAATTGTAATAACACATACCCTAAATTAAATAAGCATAATGAGAACTATTCCTCACAGAAGTGGAACTATATACAGTATAATGAAATTATAGTATAAAACCAATCTCTGAAAAAAACCTCCAATAAGGATGTGACAAGCTTGACTACTTGTCATGAAAGACAAGCACCATATGCACGTTAAACTGAAAATTATTCCCATGATAGCTTCACAACACAGACTGTGTTTAGATCTAAATTATGAAAGCACTCTATCTCAGCACTGGTAGCACATCTGAAAAAGCAAAAAATGGCTCTGGGGATAAGAAATATATGTAATTTGTTAATTCTGTGAAATAACATATCTCACAGTTTTTATAAAATGCTTTTGTAACTCGTGCCATGCTGCAACTGAGCAAGAAAAAACCCAACCCCATATAGGAATATTCAAATTAGTTTTCAGAATGAGGGACAAGAAGTATTTTTACCTCCTCTTTAAGAAGCTGCTTGAAGTGATGCAACCATTGCATGATGCACATTACAGAAAGTACAGGAAACAGAAGGTACATAAAAGTTTAAGAGAAAAAATGGTCAAATCCTAATCCCCGTTTCCCTACACAGGGCATTATCACCTTCTCTTTCTACCTGCTTCTCTTGCTACAAAGCCTGGCCTTTGGAAAATGCTTTCCTCCAACATTCCTGAATCCAGTTTAAGCATATGCAACCCGAGATTATCCAACGTCACAAACAACTTCAATAAGTTGCTTTGCCTAGCAAAGCAATATAGTATTACAGAGAGAATTACACACAGAATTGTCACCGAGGCTGGAATAGACCTCTGAGATCATCAAGTTCTGCCTAAGACCTAACCCCACGCCACCCAGCTAGACCATGTCACTAAGGGCCACATCCAATCTTGCCTTAAACACCACAAGGGATGGCGACTCCACCACCCCCCTGGGCACTCCATTCCAGTGTTGAATGACCCCTTCTGTCAGGAAGTGCTTCCTGATATCTAACCTAAACTTCCCCTGGCGCAGCTTCAGGCCACGGCCTCTCATCCTCTCCCTGGTTGCCTGGGAGAAGAGTCCAGCCCCCACCTGCCTACAAATACCTTTCAAGTAGGTGTAGAGAGTGATGAGGTCTCCCCTGAGTCTCCTCTTCTCCAGGCTGAACAACCCCAGTTCCCCCAGTCTCTCCTCATAAGACTTTCCCTCCAGTCCCTTCCCCAGTCTCATCACTCTCCTCTGGACCCACTCCAGCCCCTCAGTATCTTTCTTGAACTGCACACAGTACCGGAGGTGAGGCCTCCCCAGTGCTGAGTGCAGGGGGAGAATCCCATCCCTGCTCCTGCTGGCCACACTATTCCTGATACAAGCCAAGATCCCATTGGCCTTCTGTGCCACCTGGGCACACTGCTGGCTCATGTTCAGCTGGTTGTCAACCAGTGTTTCCAAGTCCCTCTCAGACGGGCTGCTCTCCAGCCACTCATCTCCCAGTCTGTAGCACTGCATGGATGGAGTTATTGTGGTCAAAGCGTAGGACCCTGCACCTGGCCATGCTGAACTGCATCCCATTGGCCTCAGCCCATCAACCCAGCCTGTCCAGGTCCCTCTGAAGGATCTCCCTGCCCTCCAGGAGATCGACACTCCCCCCCCAGCTTAGTGTCATCTGCACATTTACTAATGGTAGACTCCATCCCCTCATCCAGGCTGTCAATATAGATGTTGAATTGAACCAGACCCAGTACTGAACCCTGGGGGACACCACTGGTCACCAGACACCAACTGGCTGTGGCACCATTCACACCCACTCTCTGTGCTCGGTCACCCAGCCAGTTTTGAACCCAGGGAAGGGAGCACCTGCCCAAGCCAGGTGCTGTCAGCTTCTCCAGGGGGATGCTGTGGGAGACTGGGCCAAAGGCTTTGCTGAGGTCTAGGCAGACCACACCCGCAGCCTGCCCCTGTCTCTCTGGTGGGTGACCCTGTCACAGAACGAAATCGGCTTGGTCAGGCAGGCCCTGCCCTTCCTAAAGCCATGCTGACTGGGCCGGGGCCCCTGGTTGTCTTGTATGTGCTGCTCAGTGGCACTCGGGATGATCTGTTCCATAACCTTGCCGGGCTCTGAGGTCAGGCTGACAGGACTACAGTTCTCTGGATCCTCCTTCGGGCCCTTTTTGTGGATGGGAGTCCCATTGGGCAACCTCCAGCCATCTGGGACCTCCCCAGTCAGCCAGGACTGGTGACAAATGATGGAAAGTGGCTTAGCCACCTCTTGTGCCAGCTCCCTCAGCACCCTCGGGGGAATCCCATCCGGACCCATAGACTTGTTGGGATCTAAGTGGCACAGCAGGTCACTAACTACTTCCTCCAGGATTACAGAAGGGATATTCTGCTCTCCACCCCTGCCTACCAACTCAGGAGCCCAGTTGCCCTGAGGATAATCGATTTTTGTGTTAAAGACTGAGGCAAAGAACGTGATAAATCTCTCAGCCTTTTCCTTGTCTTCTGTTACTATGTTACCCTCTTCATCCAATAAGAAATTGATACTTTCCCTGTCCCTCCTTTTATTATTAATGCATTTATAGAAACACTTTTTATTATCCTTAACAGAATTGGCCAGCTTAAGTTCTAACTGAGCTTTTGCATCTCTAATTCTCTTTCTACATGACCTGACAGCATCCTTAAATGCTTCCTGGCTCACCTGCCCCTTTTTCCACAGGTGATACACTCTTTTTTTTCCCCTGAGTTCTTGTAAAGGCTCCTTCCTCAGCCAGGCTGGTTTTCTACCCCGCCGGCTCATTTTTCAACACACAGGGACAGCCTGCTCCTGTGCCTTCAGAATTGCATTCTTAAAGTAAGCCCAGCCTTCCCAGGCCGCTTTATTTAGGAGGGCTGCTTCCCAAGGAATTCTCTGAACCACCGTCCTCAATAGTCCACAGTCAGCCCCCTGGAAGTCCAAGGTAGAGGTTTTGCTGCCGGCCCTCCCAGCTTCAGCACATATTGAAAACTCTATCATATCATGGTCACTGTGGCCCAGACAACCTCCACCCACCAAACCTTCTACAAGCCCTTCCCTGGTTGTAAACAGCAGCTCTAGCAGGGCTCTACCTCTGGTAGTGCCAGTGCCACTTACCAGCTGCAACAGCAAGTTGTCATCCACACATCCCAGAAACCTCCTGGACTGCCCTTTTTCTGCTGTGCTGTACTTCCAGCAGACACCTGGTAAATTGAAATCCCCCAGGAGAACAAGGGCTAGTGAAGGCGAGACACCTCCATGTTGTTGAAAGATTGCCTCATCAGTGTCCTTATCCTGGGCAGGTGGCCTGTAGCAGACTCTCATCACGATCTCAGCCTCACTGGCCTTCCCCTTTAGCCTCATCCATAAACATTCCACCTGGGTATGTCCAACATTGAATTCACGAGGATTATTCCATACACAAGAATTATTCCATACAGAATCTCAATTAAAAAACCTCAGCATTGCCAAGAAGCTACTGGCATATTTCCATGCTCTTTGAGAATGGTTCTTGATGAGGAGAAAAAAAAACTACAACACCAACAAAAAATACTCACCAAACCCAAACAGTTTACAAAATTATACTAGAGATTCTATTTAGTCTGTTTGATCGCAAGGCTAGGAAATAGGTTGAGACTGCACCTTTGAAACAATACCATAACTGTTCTGAAAGAACTATTCCAAGACTCCACAATGAAGAATAAGATTACCACCACTATTGGAAATGAAAATGACCTAAGAATTTTTCCATTTTTCTAAGAGAACTTGGGAAACTCAGGAAAATTTCTCTAAGCAAGCTCATATGTCGTCTAGAGCAGAGATTCTTCGGAGAGTCTAGGAGACCAGCTGAATAAATCAATTTTGCAGATATCTAGAAATAATAATTCCAATGACTGATGTGTCACTGAAATTTGTGCTCTCAAAGCCTTCGGGAAGATATTTACATCAAATTCTTCACAAGAGCTTAAACACCAATAAATATCAACTCTCAATAATCTGAAGTATAGTTGTTCATTAAATTACAACAGTCAGATTGTTACCAAACCATTTTCTCTGCCTTAAGCTGTTCAGAATATTACAATTGAGTAAATTTTTCTACTCTAACCATGTGATCAATTGTTTTCAAGGTAAACAGTGAGATTTCACTATCACAAAATGTCTGAAACTTAGTGTACACTGCAGCACTTACAAAGTATTTACAATTTTTTTTTATTTCAAACTCTTCAAATTATTCAGCTTGCC
>WUAM01000383.1:16704205-16714862 GCA_024336885.1 Actenoides hombroni | reverse complement strand
GATGGGGAGGGATGTTCTTGGATGGGTAGAAATGTCCATGCAGCTGCAGCAGCTGGGAAACATGGTGTTGAGGCTGGCGCAAGGCTGGTCTCTCCCAAGAGCTGCGTGGGGCCAGCTGCCCAGAGATGCTGAGCTACCACAGCATGCGCGAGCGTGCAGCCCATCAGATGTGGCCCTGACCGAGGTGTCTGGGAGCAGGTCCAGGCTTATGTGAGTCGGGCCGGCTGCCGAACACACGCATCCTCCGTGCGAGGGAAAGATGTCTTAGCAGGGACACAAAGCGCACGATGGGCAGGTCCCTGGATGAAGCTGCTTCCCTCCAGCACATCTGGAAAATTGCTCCCATTCTCTTGTAAACAGGCTTCCAGAGGAAGATCTGTGCTAGTGTTGTCCTCCCTTTGGGACGTGGTGGAGCCAAGGTAGGAAAATCCAGCGGGATGGGAGGAAATAAGCTCTCCTAGAATAACTTACAGCTGTCCTGGAAGCTTGGAGACCTGGAGGGCTGAGGAGTGTGTTTGCAAAATCACAGATTTCATCAGTTTTCTTTACTCTTGGCAAAGGGCTGAGAGAAGACACAGGACAACAGGGAGGATGGAGGTCCATCTGGAGTCTCTGTTGAGTTCAGGCTTTTCTCCCACCTCCATTGACCCAGGGGAGCAGCAGCACACGTGGATCTCTGGGCCAGGCTCAGGAGAAAGCCTGGAGGAGCCAACACAGCTGATACTCCTTCCCCTCCTGACTAGAGGAGTTCTCAGGAACCCTCAGTGACATATCTTTAAGAACCACTGGGGTGGGTTATCGTTTTAAGAGGCTGGTGAAAAAAGAAGCAGTGTCATGGTATGAAGTCCTCCAAGGAAGGAGAAGGATCCAAGAGAAGGATCTCAAGATACTCAGCCTGGGAGCAGAAATTTGAAGGGTGTTATTTCAGGAACATGCTGTAGTGCTTGGAGAGCACAGGGAGGGTCTGCTGAAATCTCTGGTAATGATAATTATGTCACAGCTGCTGAGGAGACGGCCCAAAGCTATGTTTTCACAGATTGTAAGCCTAGATATGGGTAACTCAGGAAACTCAACTCTCTCTTCAGAGGAGGATAAACAGAGAGGTCGTTCTTCAGTGTAGATGAATGTGGAGCCCTGTGTTCCCTTCAGGCACCACAAATAGATGACACACATGGAAAAAAACTCCAAAAAACAGAGGCATGGCACACTGAATGTGATGCTGAGGTCCTGCTCCAGCCTTGTCCACAAGCCCCAGGCGTGGAAACCTCCTGTGAAGGAGACTCCTCTTAGGAAACAAGCAACCTGCTAAGTTCAGCTCTGGTTACAGCCTTACACCTTCATGTCATAAATCTTTTTGCAGCATCCTTGGCAAGGGCATTCTCCACCAAACACTATGCTCAGCAGCGTGATGAATAGGGCAGCTGTTTTGGGGGATGTCTCTCTCTGCTACGGGAGGGTCAGCTCCAAAGTAGCCCTCAGGGCACACTCGGGCCTCATGAGCCCAGTATTGCGGTCTGGGGAGCTGACAGAAGATGTGACTTTTCCAGCTGCCCCAAGGCCTCTCCCAACAGGAGCTCACAGCTTTTTCCAGCTGAGCCTCCCTGGGCAGCATGACGAGGCAGATAGTGTCTGACACACAGCTCTGAATGTGCCAACCCTCCTTCCAGTGAGACCATGTGCCCAGGCAGGCTGACCCAAGCCAGAAGAGTCTTTTCTCCCTGCAGTGATGCCCATGCACTTAACAGCATGAGAGCCAGGAGGTCCCAGTGCCTCTCTGTGGCTGTGACATTGGTCCCCTGAGAGAGGAGTGAGCACTAAAGATGGGGACTCTGAGTTAAGGAGTCAGCACTGAGCTCTGGAGGCTTTTTATATTAAAAAATCCCAACACCTATAAGAGCCTGTTCAGATTGAGTGTTTCAGAGCTCTCCCAGGCACCTCTTTCCTGTCCCTCTGCCTCCCTCTGTGTGGCTCAGCCCCATCTCCTGTGAAATCTCCAAGTGACAAAAGGCTTTTTGGGGCTCAGCATCAGCCACAGCCCATCGCCTGCCTGGCCGCATGGATGGAGGACAGGACCATCTGCTCCAGGGCAAATGAACCCCATGGCCAGATGCTCTGCTTTGCTAAGGAGGCTGTAAAAGCCTTGGACCCGGTTCATGGGAACCGCTTTGCTCTCCCCCGCCTCCTCCTCCCACACACATTAACCTCTTTACTGCCACTGATGTCTTTACAGCAACATCTGAGGGAGGAGAAGGAGGTGGGTGAGAAGGCACGGGGGCCAAGAGGCAGGATGCTGCCGAGGTGTGCCTGACACTGTGGTGTGAAGTTTGCCATTCTTCCTCTCCGCTTTGGGAAGGTGGGGAATGAGAGCTCCTTCCCGCTGGGGAGGCTGAAGGCAGCACGGGAGCGGGTGCAGAGGCACCGCAGGGGTGGGAGGTGGAGGTGGCAAGATTGGCACTCACTTTCGAAGTGTCTCCACAGGGGTTTGCTCTCCATTGCAGTTGATTCCCACGAGCCAGCTGAGACCCATCCCCCCAGAGCTTGTTCTAAGGTTTCCATGAACCATCCTGATGGTCCTCACCCTTAGGGCAGTGACAAAGGTACCTGGTGTTTGCTCCAGGTGCTTTGGCTGTGGTAGACAGGAGAGACCCTCATTGCCCACAGGTCTCTATGGCTGTGGTCCCCATCGCAGCTCATTCCTTCACCAGTCACCTCACAGATGTCTACTGGGAAGGGCAGACACACAGCCCAGTGTGGGGAGCTGGGTGCTGCAGTCCAGGCCTGGGGCTGTCCTGCTGTTCCCAGCTGATGTCCTGTCTGCACAGTGTTGCTAGCAATAGCAGACATTTGCACCAGCCTACCGCATACATTTGCACCCAACAGCATGGGTTTAGGGGGGAGATGGACACAGAAATCCTGCCTGGTATTCCCTGGCACGATGCTAACTGGAAAGAAGCCACATAACCTCTATATTGCCCCCATTCTTTCCATGGATGGAAAAGGGATATCAGTCCCACTGGGTAGGATGCTCCCACACAGCACCCCCATTTTGGGCAAGGCTGACAAGCCTCTGGACTGGGGGAAGGTACCACCTGTGTACTGCTCAGCGCTACAAAGCCCATAACACAGGAGGTGAGCAAGTGCTGATCCAGGCTGGATCTGGCCCTCCTGCATAGATAAGGAGGCTTTAAACCTATTAACAGAGACTGGGTGATGCAGCTTCTACTGTGGGGCTGCATCTGCCTCTCCCCTCCCTCCTCTATGTGTTTTCTATCCCCTCTAAATTCATTTCCAGTCACCCAGGCCATCAAGGGTTAACGCTGCCCTGCTCCGGTGGGCTGGGAACTGGGGACATCACAGGTGGGACGCAAGCTTGCAAGGCGCAGTGGCCTGCTGGAAAAGACCTTGACTATTGAACCCTGAAAAATCTCCTCCTTTCTAGCAGAGCCTTCCTTGCCCTGGTTCCCACAGGGCTCCTCAGCCGTCCCGCACCTCCGGGAAGGTCACACGCCACTGCTGTATCTCGCCTGGCGCGGTGGGAATCCGATTAACAACCGACCCCCGGCTCGGGGATTGGGCAACGATGGGCGAGCGAAGGGCCTCGCGCCCAGGGAAGAGCTTTCCCACACTCTGTCCCCCCTCGCCTGCGACAGCGGAGGAAATCGTCCATATCTAAATGTGTCCTGATAGCTGCTCTAATCTAGGGCTGAATGTGCAGCTCGGGGTGGGCTCGCCGGCAGCATTAGCGCAACACATGGCCCGTATTCAGCTCACACAAAGGGCCGTATTCTTCCTCACCCAGCTCGGGCTTTGCGTGCTCGAGTGTTAAAACAGAGCGGTGCCGAGGGTGAGGGAAGAGGGGAGACCGTTGAGATGGAGCAGCTGGCTCCCCTCGGGGACGCGGGGGGATTTCTGTCCCCAGGGAGGGCTTGGTCTTTGCCCGATGCGTGTCCCCACCAGGCAGGCAGGACAGTGTGATGCTGCATTTCCACTCCTGAAAATTTGGCAGAGAGAAGGGAAAAACATGGGGTTTTCTAAGCAGCAGAGGGGTATTTTGGGGGGGGGTTGCACGGTGACGTCCATCCCTGATTCGCAGGGGTGCTCCATGGGGTGAGGTTTTTCCACTCGCTCTCCGCACCAAGAAAATACCAAGGGGAAAAAGGTTGGCAAGATGTCAAAAAAAAAATCCGTTCAGCTCAACCTGAAACACACCTCCAACTAACCCCACAATTTTTTCCTTCCCTTTTTGAGGTCTTTTTTGCACTTTTTTAACCCTTCACCTTTTGGCTCGCAGCACTGTTCAAATAGGAAAAGCTGTTTTGAAATAAAGAAGCCAAAAAAATGTTTTGTTTTGAAAAAATGTTGAAACAAGATGTTGCAACATCTTCCAAATGATCTCCCTCACTTGCTTTGGCTGAAGCTCTGCATTTGCATTTGACCTGGATTTGCACATTGTTGGTTCCCCACAAAAGGGCACATTTTTCGGTGAACTCAATCCTGTTCACCAAAAAGCAGCTCAGCTCTGGGGCCAAGTTTCTGTAAGCAGAAAATTTCAAAATGATGGACTAAGTGATTGGTCTGGATAAAGGTGAAGATCCTCTTCTCCAAAGGACCTTAAAATGTGTCTCTTCACCCCACAAGGTTCCCCTTTCCTATTTCCCTTTTTCCTACACTGTCTCTTCTCCTTTTGCCTCCATGCTTAGACCAACCTTACACCGAAAACTCTTTCTTCTGCAAACTCCCTGTTTTTTGGTCATTTAGTGAATAAATGTGGCTGCCAGGCATGGATACAAATTCCTGGGGCCCCAGATTGCCCAGAAAACCATAAAGCCCAACTCCAGGATTGGGTGATTCCCCTTGGGGACTGTTCTCGGCTACTGGAGAAACTCTTCAACCCTGGTTAAGGGAAGGTTTCCCCCTGGGAAAGAGGTGCCCCAACCCTGCCCACTCTCCCCAAGCTCTGGGGATGCCTCGGGGCTGGATGTGAGGGAGAGGCAGGGCAGGCGCGTTGCACACACAGGGATGCCAGGGCTGTGAGCAGCCCTCACCTAATCACCCTTCAGCTCACATTAGCAGCAAAGTCCCCACCCTTGCTTGGAGCCCTGTCACGCAGCTCCCCATCACCTCTCCACTCCAACACCAGTGGGACAAGTTTCCTCCCTGTCAGGCTTATTCACCCTGGCGCTGGTGGGTGCAGATGGGGACAAAATTCCCTTGCGGGAGCTGGGAAAACAGTGACCTTCCCAATTTCCACTGGGAAAAGCGGGGAGCAAGAGAAGGCAGCCCTTCCATGCCTGGCAGATCCTCTACAGTCCTCTTTCTGGGCCCTGTTGAAATCTGCCTGTTTTAACTTGTCTGTGTGTCTCACTGGGGAGATGGACTGGAAAACACAAGGCAGATCCAAGCAGCTTTCTCCATGGGGAAGGCTTTCAGCATATAATAGTCTGGGGCTTATTTAATGCCTCGT
Source organism: Actenoides hombroni (assembly GCA_024336885.1). Classification (NCBI taxonomy): domain Eukaryota; kingdom Metazoa; phylum Chordata; class Aves; order Coraciiformes; family Alcedinidae; genus Actenoides; species Actenoides hombroni. The sequence goes on along the minus strand of WUAM01000383.1, from coordinate 16,709,398 downwards.
GTAAGATGCAGCTGAATAAAACCACGTAGAAGGAGCTTGAATAGTGAAGGGCATCTCGAGAAACAAGCAGCCTTTTCTTCCCTTTCCTGTTGCAAAAGCTGCCCCGGAGCTGCTGTGTGTGCGGGGAGAGGGGTTGGTTCCCGTTTAATCTCAGGATGAAGGCTGCCACTATAAATGAAAGTAAATATATAATTCCTCCTATTCCTGCCCGGTTGCTGTGGAGACGACAGTTTAATTAACCACAATGCTGATGCCCTGCACGCCACGAAGCTGCCCGGGGAAATATTACAGATGTCCCTATATGTGTCAGTCCTACATTTCTTTCTCAGTTTTACTCACTTCCAGAACTTGTCAAAAGTAATTGGTGGGCACATGGTACAGCCTGGTGTCATCATCATGCAAACCATAGTTACATTTCCTACCAGGGACTGACCGGGAGGGCAGGAGCTACCGAAACTGGTTTCCTTGCTACGATGTGCAGGCTGGATGGGAAAAACCCATACACACAGGGAATTTCTGGAGAAGAAAGAGGAGAAATCAACTCTATTTAGCCTTCCCAGGACTTCACTTGGAAAACCTAGAGAGATATGGTTCATGTGATCCCTGTTACTTCTGTCTTGTGGACTGTGGCTTGGCGGGAGGCAGTGGAGTGCGTGCAGAAAGCGGCTGCACGTCTCACCCGTGCGAGGTTAGCTCCCAAGACAGCCTCTGGCTGAGCCCTCGGGCAACCTTGGAGCTGGGCTTGGAAGGGGTTTTATTTTCCTACCGGAGACCTGCCGGAACATCTCCATCACACTCAATCTCTATCTGAGGGCTGAAGCTGCTCTATTCCCAGCCCCTATTCCCCTGCTATCCCTCCCCGATGGGGAGCACCAGGGAGAATCCACGGGGAAAGCCATCTGCGTGGCAGGAGGTTTGCAGACCCATTGCTGCACGCTGGGTTTCTCCAGCTCCTCATCTCCAGAGGAGGAGCGGCCCCAGGAGATGCACGGGGACTGGGGAGAGACCTGCGGCAAGCAGCTGGCACGGGCACAGGAAATCCAGCTGTCAAGAAGACTCCAGCGTGCTTACCCATCCCTACCTCCCGGCACCTTTTTCTGGTGTGCATTTGTGTTTCAGACGGTGCTGATCCTGCCGGCCAGCCCTTACCTGCCAGCATCTGTCAGACACCGCAGTAAAGAGTAGCCCCAAGGCACGAACAGCCCGCCATAGGGGCCGCACCTATATCCACCTCCATGATGCAACGTCTTGCTGCGCAGCTGCTCACCTCACTGCCAACAGCCCCCACGGCTCCGCTGGAGACTAGGTCTCCGAAATAGGAGCTTTGGCACCTCCCCAACTGTTTGCTCAGCCCCAGCTTTGAAAGTGAATCTCAACAAAAAAAAGCCAGAAAAAGCCTTCTCTTGCTCTGGCGAGTAAAGGCTTGACTTGGTCAGTCAAGAGAAGGAGGGATGAGCAATATGAAAGACTCCTCCCCATGTCCTCACAGCTGCTGTCACCATGTGAGCCAGGGAGAATGGGAAAACTCGTCTCAGCTGCTGTCATAGGGATCTTGGTGAAGATGCACCATGGTGGGGGTAGAGCTGTGCCCTCATCACGTAGGGTTCTGTCATAGGGTGTCACTACAAGGCTTGGAGGCAATGCAGTCAACTGTGCTGCCACATTGTGTTGTATGGGACAACAAATTCTGGTTAATAAATAAAAGGAGGGCAACAAGCTGGGTGTTTATGGGGTCAAATTTAACCAGACAGGTCCTGGTGAGAACTAGTGCAGGACAGCTCTGTTGTTATCCCAGCAATAGAATCTACAGGGGCTATAAAGGCGTTAACACAGCCCCGCATCCCTGAGAGCCACGTTAGCACAGAAACCACCGCAGAAACCCAAAACTCAGCCAAAGACATGGGAGACATGAGCCCAAGACCCAGAGTGACTGGGGGACTGCAGAGGAGGATGAGTCTGGCTGCTCCAAACTTTCAGATCGTCTTGACCTCATCTGGAGAGACTCACCTCTTCGGCTCATCAGGAGGGTTTATTTTTCCTGTTGGAAAATTTAGACCCTCATTCCCATTCCCGATCTCCCCAGGGCGCTGGAGGAGTCTTTCACTGTTTTTACAGTTTGCGTTGCTTCCTCTTGCCCTCTGTTTTCCTTTTCCTCTTCTCCGTGACACGAAGATTAACTAAACTCCAGGGAGGGAGAGGAGAGGCAGGAACAAGATGCTAACTCTAGCTCAGCTTTTCTGCAAGATCCCCAAAGGTACAGGAATGGTTTTAAGTGCCCTGCAGGGTGCAGGCAGAGGGAGATCCAGGGGATTGACCTTTGGGCCAGGCAGAGATGTCTGGGTAATTAACATCACTCTCCTTTACCTGTTCCATGGGACTTAGCAGTCTCTTCATCTGGGCTCTAATCTGACCATGCACAGCAATCAGGACAGCTTGGAAGGATCTGGTTTTTTGGGATGGTTTCCCTTACAGAATCATAGAATGGTTTGGGCTGCAAGAGACCTTTAAAGGTCATCTACCAACTCCCCCTGAACTAGGCAGGGACATCTGCAACTAGAACAGGTTGCTCAGAGCCTCATCCAATCTTACCTGGAATGTTTCCAGGGATGGGGCATTGACCACCTCTCTGAGCAATCTGAGCCAGTGTCTCACCACCCTCACCACAAAAAAATTCCTTCCACTTGCACTTTCTCAGTGCTGGAGCTTGATATCAAAAGATTTCCTGCCTGTGCTGCTCTCTCAGCTAAGATATTAGTATAGAATGGATTTTTATTGCTGAAGAAACCCATTAGATGCTCTCAGTGAAGTTCAGCTTGGCAGTTAGGAAGCCCATTCACAGCCTCACCAGGCTGCCTGCCATGCTGCACCTTGCTGGGAAGCTGACACCCGTTTGGCCCATGTGATGAGAATTGAGCCAAGGATTTCCAGAACATGGGATAGTTTTAAAAAGCTGGTTAGCAGGAGGTTGTCATCGTGACTGATCCCTGTGGGATGCAACATGCAGAGTAGTGGGCATCTGCTCAGGCTTGGTTCAGCGTGTAGCACGGCTGCTGTTTTCGGGGCAGGTATTGCACTGCCAAAACACAGCCGGTGCCTCCTCCGTGGCCTGTCCGCCAGCTTGGGGATAAGGGACAGCACTCTTGGAAACAGCCCTGGCTCAAGGGCCATAAATCACATCCAGTGGGAACAACAAAGGCACCTCATTATATGGGGTGGGGGGTAAGAGGCATTGCTCTGGGCTGTCTGAATTTATGGCACTGGCTGCTTTCGACATAGGACTGAAAGCAACAGCCTTAGAGGGGGAGATAAAAGGCCGGGAGAAAAGAAAGGAACATCTTTTTTTCTCCTCTTTCATTTTATTTTTTTTTTTCAAATAGGCAAAGGGAGAGGAGACACCATGGCAACACCAAGTTCCTCGGACAGGATGCTCAGTGGCGGAGGCCCTGAGCTAACCACCCTTCTCTGATCACGCAGCCCTCGGCAAACCCTGCTGCGAGGCCATCCCTGCTTCCACTGCCCCATGCATCACACACCCATTGCCGGTGTTGCCTGCCCAGCTGGCAGGAGAAGCTGTTCCCAAGGATGGGATCAGCCACAGCCTCAGCCCCTCAGTGCAGAGAAGGAGGCAGCATGGAGGGAAGGGAGGAGGAGGAGGGCAACCCTGTTAACAAACCTCGGCTAAACAGTCTGCTTGAAGCTGTGCAGGCAGAGCCGATGCCCTCATTGATATTGAAATCAGGTGCAATCCATCACAGGGAGAACAGGCTCCTTCCATGGGAAGCTGAAAAGGGCCACTTTCAAAGGGAGGAGAAAAAAAACTTGTCCAGGGGAAGGGCGAACCAAAGCGTGGCAGGTGTGGTATGGAGAGGGCTGCTGTCCGCGCCAGCCAGTGATTCATTGCCGAGCGGCACCATGCCATAGCCAGGGCGGGTGCAAAGTGCAGCCAACAATGTCCCCTGGATGGTGGGAGGACAGTGGGCATGGGGATGTGTTGGGTTTTATTAAGGTCTGGCAAGAAGACTGGCACCACAGAGGGAGGATGGCTTCGGTTTGCACGCTAGCGTGGGAAAGTCCCTGCTGGAGAAGTCAGCATGACCAAGCCGGCAGTTTGTCGGTGTTGGAAGAGAAGGTGGCATCGGCCACGGCCACGGGACGTGTGTCTCCTGGGTCGCCCTGTCTCCCCTCACCTGTGACTGAGCTCCCACTCCAGTGAGTGAAAATACAACTTTGCACTTTCACCGGTTGGTGCTGCAGGTCCCCATGGGACAGCCCAAAGTTTACCATGTGCAGGGCAAGTTACAATGAGCCTTTCCACTCCTCGTTTCAATCAGCTGCCACCCACACTGGGGAGCAACACCGAGACTCCCCCAGGGGCTCCACAAGCAGGGATGGAGACCAGACCACAAAGGCCCTTGGACTTGGGTTGCTCTCAGACCTGTAGGTTTAGCTCAGCATTTAAAATAAAATAACAGCCCAAAGTGAAACTGAGTTTGGTTTCCTGTGTCTCAAACCAAATTAACACTGAGTTTGAGGGCCACCACTGGCTTCAGCACAACCTGATATGATGGGGACCACGTCTTTGGAAAGGGGTGTAAGAGCTGGGTGGGAGGAGAGGGCATGGTGTATGGTGAGCAGCCTCATGAGCTCCCCAAAACTGCCTCCCTACTGCATATGGCCCATGGGCTCAAGTCATGATTGCTCTCACCCCACAAGGTCTTGTCTTTCAATGTATGTGTTGAGGGTCAGCCTGGAGTCATCCCACTGCGGCCAGTGCTGCTCAAGCAGAACGATGCCAAATCTGTCCCAGCATCTCAGCGCTCAGCCTCCGGCCTCAGCTCCCTGCACCTGGACGCAATCACAGAGCCGACCAGAGAATGGGAAAAAGCCGTCAGATCCAGTTCATCGGCAGCTGCTGTTTATTTTCCTGAGATCTTTCCTGCCGAGGAAAGATGGAGCAGGGGATGAAGCACTTCCCATCCCCTCAGGGTTGCTACTCCGAGGACGATGCGAGGTGAGGGGGATGCCCTGGTGCCGGGTGGGGGGGTGACGTTTTTGACAGAGCCGTGAAAGGACCGTGGCAGGTTTGGCCTTTCCCAGTGCAGCGCCGGGGGCCAAGGGGAAGCCCCCATCTGTGTGAGGGGGAGCTGGGCCAGCGCGGGAGGCCTGCGGGGGCGGGCGGGGGGGGAAGACAGA
>WUAM01000383.1:16656937-16698001 GCA_024336885.1 Actenoides hombroni | reverse complement strand
AAAGAAAAGAAAAGAAAAGAAAAGAAAAGAAAAGAAAAGAAAAGAAAAGAAAAGAAAAGAAAAGAAAAGAAAAGAAGGGAAAAAACCGCCTTTTGAAAGTCTTAAACCTGCCTCTTTATCTCCCTGATCTGTATTTCCCCTCCAAAGCCTCTTTCTGTACAGGATGAAAGCAGATTTCTCCTCTTTATTTTCGTTTTCTGTGTCCTTTAGGAAGGCATTTGCTCGAGACTAATTGAATTTTCTGCCCGTGGAGAGAAAGACATGACACAGAGTGAGTTAAAGTCCGACACCAGGACAGGGCGCAGGAGCCGTGTTAACTGGTGTGGGGGACAGCCCCTCACTTAACAAAAGTGTTTAATTCTGTCCCCTCTTGTTAAGAAGGGGCGGAAGGAGGGGATATTTATTCTGTTCTTTTCTCAAGGTTTTTCCTTTCGGGTCACAAAGTGCCCCGCATGCTCCTGGCCCCCCTCCTCTCCCCGCTTTTGTGGCAGCAGCAGCTGGTGGGTTGCAAAGGGGACAGGCTTTGTCTTTTGACACACTTGAACATTTCTGCACAGAGCTGGGGAAACCTTTCCCTTCCCCACCTCTCGCCTTTCTGGGCAACGAGGAGGGAGCGAGGAGCAAGCGGCGGAGTTACGGCCGAGGGGATAAAATGGCACAAAGGGTTGTGGAGCCACAGTGGACGAGGGATCAGGGCTGGGCTGTGCAGATTTGTGGCGAGCAGATGGTGATGGGCGGTGAGGAGGGGGTGGAATGGCCCCAAATGCCAGGGAGGCTTGTGTGGAGCAACCAGTTGAAGAGAGAGGGGAAAAAAAGCAATGCAAGAGGCAGTGATCTCATAAAGGAGAGCACAGGGGCTGCCTCTTCCCAAATCCAACAAAGAAGCCTCTTCTTTCCCTTTGTCACCCTCCCATGGATGGGCCCCAGTTAATCTTCTGACCACGACACGTGGAGGATTCGCTTGGTTTGTGCTACAAGTCCATAAAAAGAGCTCCTTTTTCTGCAAGCAGCACCCTTGAGTCCTCCACAAAGAGTATGCAGACCCTTTGGTCCCTCCACACCTCTTCCAGGGATGGGACATTGAGGCTGATCCCCAAGAATGGGTGTGATACAGCTGCATTTGACACCAGGACATAAGGAACACCATGGTGCAACCCAGTGGTGGTGGTCGGGGGCTGGAATGAGATAGGCTCCTTGTAGGCATGAGCAGGAAACTGGGGTTTGACCCCTAAGCCAACCCTGCAGCAATGCCTGTGTCCACCCTGTATCATACGGGTTTGCAGCCTGGGAATGGCCCCCAGTGCCTTCTTGCCTAGACTGGGCAAAGCTAAAAGTGGAAAGCTACAAAGCAGCTTAAAGTAGAAAGCTAAAAACTCTCTCTCATCAGCTCACAGCTTGAATTGAAGACTAAACTGCTCCACTGTCTTCCCATGACCAAGCACTTTGTATGAGACCCCCCAGCCTTACCCTGGGACAACACCACATCTTTATTCTGCACTGCAAACAAAGCCCTCACAGCCTAATTGCTGTGACTGGGTGTTTATCTACAGTGATACCCAGCAGCCTGCACGAGGAGAAGGTCCTCCCTTCTCGAGCTGAAGGTGGAAGCACACGTGGACACCGAAGGATAAGCCTCCCAGATTGCAGCCAGTGGCATGATTTAAGTCTGTCCAGCTCTCCCTGAAACTGGTGCAAGCTGGCAGCTTCAGTGGGTGGACACCAGGGTAAAACAAGTGTGAGGTGAGTGAGAACAGAGATGTGAATTTAAACCTTTGTGAGGCACAGGACAAATACCCGAAGCTTTGGGAAACGTCTGCTTCCGCAGGAGCTTTCAGGAGAGTCCTTATAAGTGGAAAATAAATAGATGCATTCATTATCCAAATTGTCTTATTTTTGTGGTGCCTCTTGAGTAAACCCACTTCTGAGGCTGTCCTAATTGCTTTGCAATAGAGCAGAGATAAATATTTATCAAACAGCTGCATCAGGAAACCACAGTTCAGAGAACCCGTATCGGGCGATGTGTCTCGGGAAGGATGAGCCTGAGTGGTTTTAGCCTGCTGACCTGCCAGGCTTCCTCCCTCGCACGAGGCAGAGCTTCACCCAAGCCCAGACCCATGTGGCACTACACCAATCCCATATCACTGCTTGAAGCTGGTCACGCAAAGCCTTTGGAGGACTATTCTTCACGCAGGAGTCCCCCCGTTGCCCCATCCCATTGACCCGGTGTTTTCTGACACCTTTTCTTCCTCTGACTTCATGACCTCTCTTGCTTTCTATTAAAAACCCCAGAGATGTGGCTCATATTCCTCTGGGAGCCCCAGTGCTAAAAGAGACCCACATGCAAATATTTAGCCTCACTATTATTAGCGCAGGAACATCCAACCAGATGGCAATGTTTCTAGGTCTTGCTGTGCAAAACTGGCTCTTCAGAATAAAACAGGCTGGGACAGAGCTCCAGGATCGCCCGCTGCTCCCTGAGATCCCAGAGCGCTACGCTGAGGCAGCAGGACACATGGGACAAGGGCTTTCTAGCATCTTGCACATGTGGGACAGCCCCTCAGCAAGCGGTGTTTCATCTGAAAAGAGAGGAAATGATGATGATGATCAAATTTTGAGGTTCAGTGTGTTCGATGAGAGGGTTGGCTTGCACATGTTCACAGCAGGGGTGTGCAGGTCTCCCCTTGATCCAAGCAAACCTGATGCCTCAGCAGAGACAAGGTGTTTTGCATTGGCTGTGATCCACCATGTGCTGTCCATGGCTGGGGAGGGCAGAAACCCCTCTGTTAACATCAGCATTAAGCAGCCTCAAGAGTGAGGAAGAGCAGAATTTCCTCTGCTGTACAGTTTGTGCCCATCTTCTAAAATATTTGTCTTCCCAAGAGCACTCTCTTGATCTAGAAATGCCCAAAGAGAAAATTTTAATGCCGAGCACGATCCAGCTGAAGCGCTGGTCTCAGCTTCAGATGGATGACATTCCCATTTAATTGGGAGCGGGTGCTTTTTTGACTCATGCAAAGGGCATGCTATTTTTACAGCAAGCTGATTTCAGATCACAGGCTCCTTATGTTAGGCTCTGCACATACATCTAATGAAAGCCAGGTCCTGCCTAGAAGCCCATACAATGGGCTGAGAGTTAGGAAGAGCGCTTAGAAGCATCTCACCCAGGGGCTTTGCGAGGTTGCCCGCCAGGGTCTGTTTTTTCCATCCTCACTCATGTCGGAGAAGTTAAATATTTACTGGAGCCATTAAATATTTATGCTAAGCTGCTCCTCCCCTGGGGAGGCATCCTATCACTGGCTCCCGGGGGTCTGCGGCCAACTCACGTGCCTGTGCTCAGCTCAGCTCCTCTCCGGACTGCAGACATGTGGGGACTTCATGAGGCTGCCATAAGGAGGGGAAGGCTCTGGTTCTGGCACCAATAAATACAATTAGTTGATGGACATCATGGTTTTTTGGGTGTCTTCCTTAGAGATCAAGTCTTTCGGCACGGTGTGGATTGCTCTTTGCTGTTCTTTTCCCTGTGGTCTGCGATGTCACCTCATCCCTGGTGTGTGGGAAGCTGGTCAAGAACATCCAGCCTGACCTAGATCTGGCTCCCTCCATCCTCCCAGCAGGTCACCACCACCACCTGGAGAGCAGCAGGACTTGAGGCAGTAGGTCCCTAATTGATGGAGTCCAAGGGGACAAACAGTCAACACAGTAAGAGCAGGAAACCGGGTTGCAATGCCAAGCCTCAGGGCTCTGCAAAGCACAAGCCAAATGGGAGAAGCCCCATCCCCAGGGATGCCAGCAGCAGCTCTGGGACAGGCTCCCCACTCCCACCCGGGCTGAGTGGGTTAATGCTGCTGCGTCTCCCTGCTGGAACGGGGCCAGAGGAAAAAGGCTCCACCGTTTCCCGGTCCGCCTGGAAAACAGGCGGGCTGTTTTCTCCAGCGGCAGAAGGCTGTTTATTCTGGGCCAGATTCAACAGCGCCGTGTGTTCCCTCTGCCCCGAGCCCCAGCCCACGGGGAGTCTGAAGGGCACAACCTGCCTGGGGGGAGCCAGGAGCTCTCCCCGCCTGGTGTGACCCCACCGGGTGCTGCTCTGCCCTTCCTGTCCCCATCCCTTTCCTTTCCTCCCTGTCCCGCTCTGCGCGGGGTTGGGGACGCCCTTTCCTGCCTGGCACCCGGCTGGCCCGACAGCAGAGATGGGGGGTGTCACCGGCTGCCCCCCTTCCCCCTCCTGGCCAAAGCCCCACCATGTTATCACCCTCTCTGCTGTGCTACCAACCTGAAAAAACGTGCCTGGGAAAGAAAGAAGAAAGAAAGGAAAAAGAAAGGAAGAAAGAAACCAGCCTTTGGCTCAAGCGTGCCAAAGGGAGCGAGAGCGCGCGCGGGTTTGGCTCACTTTCTCGCCAACTCTTTTCCCAGCAGAGCGATAAGAGACAGGGCGAGCACAATTGTGAGCAGAGCAGGTCCCAGTGGCTTGGCCGGCTCTGGGCCAGGACGGCTGAGGGACACTGAGTGCTCCGCAGGGACATATTTCCAAAATAAAGTCATCCTGGTGCTCCTCCAGCATCTTCAGTCACCCGACAGCCTGCTGAAAAGCATCGCTGCCGCCCCCACCGCCAAAACAAAGCTGTGAGAAGCCCTGACCCAGCAGAGGCACATCTGAGTGCTCTCCAGGCAGCCCCTTCTTCCAGCCACGGCAGTTTTTGGTGCAAAGAGCAGCACATGGGCTTGGCTGGATGAGTCCACAGCCCCCGCAGCCTCCCCAGTGCTTCTGCATTTCCCTCCTCCTTGTCTCCTCTCCCTCCTGTCCACTCCGTCTCCCATTTCTTCCCAGCATCACTGCCCTCCTTGCTGGGCACATCCATGTATGCTCAACAGGGCGCAGATGTGGTCTGAGTACACTCGCTTAGTCTGCTTGCTGCAAACAGAGCTTGGCTCACCCCAAGCACAGGATGGATGTTTTGGGTCCCAAATATGGCTCATGTTGGAGATGGGCAGCTTGGGGGTCAGTTTGGAGCCTGCTCCTCAGCTCACAGTGCTACACAGTACACCAGACCTGCTGGAGGATGGGGTCTGTGGGCTTTAGTCACTGGAGGAAGGAGGACACGTTCAAGCACAAAAGCCATGAGTGTGAGATACCAGTTATTCTGGGAGAGGGCTGTGGAGGAACTTGCTACTTGTAAATTGAGGCCCAGCCTTCAGTGGCTTCAAAATCCCCCTTGTCACCTCGATCTGTCCAACGTCCTCCCCTGCTCCAGCCCCACAACCGAGTGACAAAGCACCTCTCCACTCCTCAGCAGTCCCACAGCTAATCCCCCCCATCTCTACGCACATGAATGAAGAGCAAACCCTGTCCATCTTCTCTCTCATGGGATCCCACTCATTTATCACCAGCCCATGATGGCCTAGAGGTCCTGTAAGTGGATAGGATCCTGAGACCATCGTCAACCCCGATGCAATGGTGTCATGCAAGGCTCCCTGGAAGATGACAGCCCAAGCCCTGAGCTCTTCAGGGAACAACCTCTGAAATTAGGAGGCCCCTCAGGGTTTGCCAACCTCACTCTCCAGCATGATCGAGAAATGCCACAGCAAGCAACTGGCACACGCAGCTCACCTTGACCACTGCTCCCCAGCCCTTCCTCTTAGTCACCTCTTCCTTACCGTAATAAACTAAAAATCAAACGGGTATTACAGCACTGATGGCCATCCTCATTATCCTCTCATCAGCATTAAATTAGCGACTCTGACAATGCCCTGATAGCAGCACCAGCAGGGCCAAGATAAGCAGCAATAACAAAAGGAAATCAATCCTCCACTGCAGCCCATGGGGCTCGGGGTGTCCTGGCAGGAGATGCATGGCCAAACATTCAGTGCTGTCCCACCAAAGAACCCACCTCCCCATAGCCCCCACACCAGGGGTGCTCAGCACCTCATAAAGGACACCAACAAGCTGGCGGACAGCAACCGGGACTCCTTGGGTGGGTATGGGAGCCTGTACCCCTCTGTGGTGCAAATGGGATGAAGGAGAGACCCTACTCCCATTGGAGGAGGTTGGAACTAAGTAAAGCTAACGATGCCCTTACAGCCAGCACTCTTGTGCATGACAGGGAGACAGGAATGCCTGCGGGACACCTTCTGCCTGGAAACCTTATCTGAAATAGCTGTGGCTGTCTCATCATCACAGCCCCTCCCCAGCTGATGTGAGCAGGAGTTGGCCTGAACCTACCAGCAAAGGTCTTGGCGACGTTTTCTCAGAACCCCTCACAGGAAGGGGCTGTGCAGGGGGTAGGTAACGTGCTCCTCCTTCCTCATCTTCCTGGAAGATTGGCAGAAAAGGAAAAGTTGCAGCAGTCAGAGACAGTTTCACCACAGCTCAGGGTCTGGTAAGAGCAGCCCTTGGAGGCAGTCACCATCAGGGCTTGGGCTATCTCCGCTCCCTGGAGAGATGTGCATGGAGAGGTGGGACACAGCCCCCCCTTGGGAGGGGTTCCTGTTTTGAGGGAAGAAGAAAAGGACATGGACGTGGCGGTCAGGGATGTACTGTTGGCCCTGCTAATAGAAACCCTCTGTATAAACAGGGAGAGGATCCAACAGAGATCAGAGATGGTTTTTCTTTCAAGAAAATTAAACATTTAAAACATTTGAGAACACACGCCCTCACCCCCTGGACAGTAATTAACTTCTTCCTGTGCAGAGCATGGAGCACTTTCCAAAAACAGAGTTAGATGGATTATTTTTCAAAGGAAATGTTGTTGAAAGGATCTTCTGTTATGTCCTGAAGTGGGAAAACAGTCACAGTGACTGAGAAAGAGCTTGCTCCATGCATGTGCCACATTGTGGGTGCCTGAGGAGATGGTGACATTCCAGATGCTGCAGGTTTGGGGGCCATGTGGTGGTTGAGCAGCAGTTGCTTTGTTCGATGGAAATAAGTCCTTGTTTGGTCATTATATGGCCCTCAAAATCAATGCAAAGTAAACCAGTCATGAACAGTAAAAAAAAAAAAAATCAAATCCCCAACTCAACCTGTGGTGGATGTGTTGCATTTCCCCAGTGTTCCATGACAAGGGAATCCTGCACTGAGAGAGGGGATGTAAATTCAGATGCAGATGTAAATATATGCAGTGTTCAAGGGGATTTACATCCCACGTCCCCATCTGAGCACATCTTCCTGTGAACTTCGGATGAGCTCAGTCCTTGTGAATCTCTGTTCTCAGAGCAGTAGCATGAAAAGAGGCAGCTGGTATGTGTGTTAAACAAGCACAGTGTGAATGACATCCCAGCAATAAAAGGACTCCATTGCTAGCCAAGGTGTTTGGTGGGAACAAAATAACTTCCCAGGCTGATCCCACTGCACTCCCCAAGTCTGCAGAGAGGCAGGGACCAGGACGGGGAGGCAAGGCAAGATAGAAATGTGTAAGAGCTGTTCCAGAGAGACAATTGTGCTTTGTAGCAAAGTTTGAGGTTTGGGTGTTTGTTTTCAGTGCTGCTTTGGGAGGAAAATAAAACCCAACATATTTTTTGCAACATAGACTTGTGGGGAAACAGCCTTTCTCTGGTTGAAAAGGTCAGGTTTGCTTTCCCTATCTCCCTCACATCAAAAATGTCCTGCAATTCCTGGAGCTAGGGAGAAAATTTCCTCTTGCAAAGTTAAGTGAGGGCAGGACTGCAGGGAGAGTTCAGTTCTTTCCCTAGACCAGCTCAAGCCAGCTAGAAGAAGTGATTCTGGATCTGAGCACCCAAGTGCTCTTTCAGGCCTGGAGTAAAGGGTCAGGAGACAACAGGAGCCCAAACAGCCACCAGCGTGGGGCAGCTGGAGCATGGCTGCAGAGGGGTCAAAGCCAGCAGCAAGTCTGTAAAAGCAAATGGTGTTACTGGAACAGGACAGCCATGGTCTGGTACAGAGCCAGTCCTCACTCACTGCACAGCAGCTTTGGCCAAGCAGCCAGGCTGCTCAGCAGGACCTGCCTGCCTGGGAGACACGGGCAGCCCAGGACATCACACTCGGGATGTCCACTTTGGGGCTGTGCCCTAGAGCAAGGGACAGCAGGAGCTTCATTGCCCAATGCTGCATGTGGCCCATGCCAGAGCAGCCCTTGTCCTCCTCCCCGGGGGGCTCACGTGGCCCACACAGAGCCAGGGGACAGTGTCACATTTGGCATGGGAAATGATACACTTGGGATGGGAAGTCTTCTGGCTCTGTTCCTGCAATTTCTCTTAATCCCTTTTACTCTTTACAATCCCAAAATCATCCCCAAATTTCTGAATCCCCTTTGGGTATCTGTCCTCTCTGACTTCATGCTACAGTCTTCCCTTGGCTGAGATTTAGCATCTTCACTCTAGCGAGGATCCCTCGGTGTCAGCATTGCGAGGAGTTTTGGCATCGCTGACCAGTGTCTCCCTTATAATGAGACATCCAGTGCTGAGCCTGGGAGGACGGCGGATGCGTACAAAGACAAAGTAATTCAAAGAGACAAGACAAAGGGATCTGTTGGATGGAGACCAGGGCATCTGGGGAAATATCTTTGTTTTAGAGAGGGAAGAAAACAAAAGGGAGAAGGAAAAAAAAAAGAGAGAGGAAAAAGTCACCCGGAGAGGGACTGTTGCTGCCTGCAGGTGTGTTTATGGGGAAGGCAGCACCGTGCATTTCTGACATCAAAAGCATTTCAGACTGGTCACCTTTGGCTGTTCACTCCACACTCCCTCCCAGGGTGTTGTGTTCCTGTGCCCACAGGCAGTGTGCTCTGTCCTTTTCTCTTTCCCCACCATCTGCTGTTGTGAATTCCCTCGAGCGTCTCCCGCCTCGGCGTAGAGTTTCAACCCCTGGTAGAAAACAAGAGGGAGAGAAACCCAAACCCAACCTGTGGCAGCACAGAGAGGGACAGGACACAGCTTGTGCCTGGTCCCCATCACAGTGTCATCTGGACTCTGCCATTGTGTGCTCCAAGGGCAGCCCCGGGTGCCAGTGGGCACCAGTGGCTGCTTGTCCCGGGCTGGGGCAGGGGGAGGATGGGGAATGCGGGATTGTACGCACAGTGGGATCCTCTTTCCTTGTACAGCTGGGGCTGCCGTCGGCACAGTCCCCACTAACCCCATTGTTTCAAATTACAAAGCTGGCCCGATCCCACTGAGCCACCTCAGATCCAAGGAAAGAGCTGGCGGCTGCTTTGAAATCTAGACTGGAGTGTCTCCAGCAGGCAGTGCTTAAAACAACAGCTGGGCTTCCTCTCCATGGGACACAGCACCCCAGCCCTGGGTACCTGGGAGGGGACTATGGACTTGAAGTCCACTGGAGTAAGGGAAAAGGACATTTGGATCTGGAGCAGGGCTTCCACAGCTTCCCTGGTGCAACCAGAACCCTTCTGCATCACGCCTGGCCATTATCCATCTCCCTTAAGGGTCCAGGGAAGACCCTGGGTCCTGACAAGAGATGCACAGGGTGCTTTCTTGCATTCCCATGCATGCTGATCCCTTTTGCAAGGCCCGCATCAGTTCAACCTCTTCCACCATGTGTTCAACCTGTCAATTCCTAAGAGAGTGTAATCACAGGCAAAGAGCTGGAATAATTAGACTTATGCCAGGCTTATTGCCCTAAATTGGGCTTAAACCTTTTTGTGCCCACCAGTGCCTCCAGCACACCCTCTTGGGTCTTGAGCCACCCCTCCCTAACCTTGAGACCCTCTGTGATGGCGGGAGCTGGGAGGGTGGAAGCAGGACACTGGGGGCTGGTGGTCCCATGGGCTGATCCAATTCTTCACACATTGTTAACTCCCCCTTGGATGGCCGGGGAGGAGAGCACAGGGCCATTGCTGGGACAAACTTGGTCATGCTCAGCCACATTCCTGCCTTCAAAAAGGGCTGGGGTGCCTGGGCCTCGGGCAGACAAGGGCCCCAGGAGATCACATTACTCAGGGCTTTTGTAGCCTTAACAGCTGTGACAGCAGAGCAAAAAACTATTAGTGTGCATGGCTGTGCGTGCGAGAGGGCTGGGGAGACACCATCCTCTCCAGCTCAGCCTGGCATTAATCCCCCTAACAGATTAATGACGCTTAGTGCTTTGAAGAAGAGAAAAAGGAGATGGGAGACTAATTGGGGAGATCAGCAGGACGAAAGCCGGCGCGCACAACCCCTGAAGCCCCAGCCAGCGTTTGAGGAATTGGCTTCTCCCTTGGGGAGCTCAGAGCATCTGCATGGAGAGCTCAGCCTGGCCCTGGGACTGCAGCCAGACAGAACCAGGTGGGTGAAACCTCCATTGGGGTATCCCCCCAGCCAGGGGGGAGTGACAGGGACGATTAGTTGCAGCTCAGGGCTCGCCTGAAGCCACAGATCTGTGCCCCCTGCTCTTCCAGGGAAGCCGAGCTCCTGCCGCACGCCCAGCCTGTGCCAGGAGCCAAACTCAGCCCTCGGCTGTGCAGCTTTAAGCCTTGGCACGCTCTTGCCTGGTCGCTGCGAGCAGCCCGAACAAACGCAGGCTGTTCACAGAGCAGCGGCAGGAACGCTGGCCCCGAGCCCAGCACGCTGCAGGGCCAACAGCTCCCATCCTCTCCCCACCGCCAGCCTGCTCCCTCCAGCCCAACAGCCCCAGGGGAAGGAAAAAGGCTTCATGGGTGCCGGTGGGCAAAGAGGACAGGATTTGTCAGTGCAAACAAGTCAGCCAATGTGTTTAACAGGCCCCAACCAACCTGCTTTGGAAGAGCGTTGGCTGCCCCATGGGATGTACCTACCCACACTGGTGGGGATGTGGCAGCAGCCTCATCCCTATGAAGCTGTTACACATCCTTCTGGCTGCACTGGCATAGTCACTGGTGTGGTCCTTCGCACTCAATCAGGATCACACCAAGGTGTCACCTTCCTGCAGTTCCTGATGCCCAGCCAGGCTCTGAAATGGGTGCAAGCTGGTGGTTTCCCAGGGTCTTGGACTGGGATTAGAATACGTGGTTAGCTCTGGCTCGAGAGCCATCAGCCCAGGGTGTTCTGCCTCATGGCTTTTATAGTTGCTTCCTCCCTTAATTAGAAACATTCAGCCACCAATTACCTGCTTTCCTCTCAACACCTGCATGAGAGACACCTTTCCTTCAACCCAGCCTTCATCAAGCACCACCCTGCAAACACTTGGTGGTAAAAGGGTCTCTCCCCCTCTCCAAGGATCCAGCCAGGGGGCTTTTTTTTTTGTGTGTGTGTTCACCATCCTGGCCACAATTACTGTTGCAAAGTTTGTTGGTATTTCCTCCATGCTTCCCAATAGCCCTCTGCAAAGGGCTGCCACCAGAAGATGAGGCTGAAGACCTCCTAAGCTAAAAAGCACATGTTTCTACATCATGCACTCCAGGGCCAGGTTCCCAAGCTAAGACAGCAGCAGATCTAAGTCTCTGGGTCACAGGCAGTCGATGAAGCATCCTTCGCCCAGGCATTAGCTGCCCCAGGCCCCCACCTTGCCTGTCCCATAGCATCTGGACATTCTCAGCCCATTCCCTCTTCCCAAAGAGGTACAAAAGCTCCTAGGACCAATTTACCCCATCTGTGCAGCAGGGAAAGCATTCAAGGCTTGAAGGTGTATCAGGGCCATTGCAAGCAGGAAAGAAAAATAAACAGGCACAGGATTTCTCAGCAAACCAGCAGCCCTGAGAAGAGGAGCCACCAGCCCGTGGTGCCCCAGCAGGGAGAATTTGTCGAGCTCTGGGCATTGCTGCTGTCATTTGCTCTGAGATGGCACAGGTACAACAGCTACAGCCTCCACACTTGACACAAAAACACATCGAACACCTGCACATCAGCTGTCACACTTCCTAATCCATTTTCCTCTGAACTTGTCCTACCCCCCCACTCAGTGGGTGACTGGCTTTGCCACCCCCTTGGCCAAGAAATGCCTCCCAGGCAGTTTGGGCCAGGACTGCCTTCCCCAGCCCCTCCCCCTCTGCTCACGTGAGTGCTCCTCCCTCCTCACCAAGGGTTTCCCAAACATCTGCAGAGATGCTCTGGATGTGCAGGGTCATTTACAGCCCAGTTGACTTCTGCAGACATCACTACACTCCTCTTTGCACCATCAGGACCAAAATCCTGGTGGGAACCTTGGCCCTTCATCCGACTGTGCCTCAGTCCCACATTTGTGCTCTGGGATCGCTGTTCCCAGGGGCATGGGAAGAACCTTTGCAGACTTTCCCTCCCTCCCCTGATGCTCTGGTGCTTTCCTTTTACCTGACTCCCTCCTGTCTTCTGTTTGGATATAACTGTGTACCTCTCTTCCCCACCGAGCTGATGAAAGAGCCTCCCAGTCCCCCCATCACTCCCCGATGCTCCATCACAGTGAACCCCTGTTTTGCAGAACGAGGAATTAAAGCGGCTGGCGATGCTTTCACATTCATCTAATGACTTCCAGAGCCTTAATTTAATTTAATTACCATCCCCTTCTTATCTTAATCATCCCGCCTGTGTTTATAAACAAAACACTAACTCCCTGCCCCACGGGCTGCAACCTGAGCGCGGTACCTCCCATCTGCACAATCCATTACATTCCTCGCTGGGCCCATCTGCCAGATGTCCGCAAGGAAGCCCGTGCAAGCCACGACTGGAAAGCCAGCGCAGAAAAGGCGCTACCTTAACCGCTCAGCTTTCATCCACCAGCCCAGATTTTCCCAGAACAGCCTCTTTGCTCCACGTTCAGGGTGAGGTATTTGGGTTGAGGTTGCTCAGCCCATTCCCCGCTCTCCCGTTGGGGGGGGTGGTTCCCGGTGCTGCCAGCTCAGGCAGGATGTTCTGCCAAGCAGACGGCCTGGATGGTTGATTGTGGGGAAAACCAGGATGCTGGGAGCAGCCAGAGCGGTGTCTGCAAAGTGCTGCCCTGCAAATATTCAGCAAAGAATATGTGATGAGCTGTCCCAGCCAGAGCCGGGCTCATGGGGATGCCCGTTCCTGCCAGCAAGCAAAATGCAACAGCTAGAGCTCGCACAGTGGCTCTGCAACCCCAAACTGAGCCCAGAGATGGAGGAAAAGCCACTCCCTGTGCAAACCTGTTGCTCCTGGAGATGACGAGGATCCGGATGACGAGGATCCCTCCTGCCCGCTTTGGAGAATCTTCTTCTTGCAGCACAGATGTACTGTGAACGATAGTGCAGCTGAATCCATCCTGACCCTGTGGACTTCAAGGTCCTGCTTTCAAGGTTCTGCCCGTGGTTCCTAAAGGACGTCCATATTTTGACAATCTGTCTCTTTCCCTCCGGGTAATCCTGATCCTGATTATCTCAGCCACAGCTGAAGAGAGAGCTGGAAATCTTACAGGAGACCTGCCATTTGTTTTCTCTCATGACGCTGATTTTTTTAGTCCTTCAAGAACCCAGATTCTTGCCAGTCTGGACAAACATTGCTGAGATAACCCCGCTGTTATAAAAGGTGAGGTGAGCTCCTACTAACCGAAGCAGCTCTCGTAAACACCAGAACAAGGGACTTGGCTCGATGCAGGAGCAAAAAAAACTTTGGCTTTGACTTCAAAAGCCTGAGAGTTTAAAAAGCAGTTATGATGCAACCTCCATTGTATGTGAGTGGGAATAGTAATGCCGGTTTCTGCAGGAGGGAGGGATGTGCTGGCTGGCCCAGGGGGTATTTGCAGAGAGCTTTGCAAGCCCAGTGTGGTTCAGTGGCGGCAAGCCCAGGGAAAAGGGCAACCCGCTCCTGATGTTCGGATCTCGCCTCCTCTGACAGGAATGAAGCTGCTGAAGGGCAGCCCAGGGCATGGAGGTAGGAGGAGAAAAGAAAATACCTTGCTCTGCTTTCTCTCTTTACTGCAATACTTGTGTTGCTTCCTGGGCCTTCCTCTGCCCCATCCTCTGGCCAGCTGCATCATGGCAGAGGACAGAGCACCTCTCTGCCAAGACGTGGGGTAGCCTGGGATGAGTAACCAGCTTAAAGCCATGTACTGGGAAGGGCTCTCAACCAAAATGTAAAAAATCAGCCCCTTTTCCGTCACTTGGACTCTTGACAAATCTGCATCCATAGGGCAGGCTGCGTGGCTGCCTGCAATTTGCATCTGTTGGCTCCAAATGCTTTGAATAATTGGCCCCTCCTTACAGAGAAAGCAATAGTAACTTTGGGCTGCTTTGTTTTTCTCACTTGCTGATCTAAGAGCACATCCCAGGTCCCAGAAGTTCCTAATTAGTTTCCATGGCGTGGGTTCCAGGACAGTCACACACCCCAGGGACCAGAGGATGTCAACAGCACAGCCACAGCCAGACAACGTCTGACAGCATCTCTCTTGGAGATATTTGCCTATGCCCTACAGCCAGGGAAATGCCCTGGTATCTGCCATCTCAGAATTAGAAGATGTATTCTGGAAAGGTGCACCCATGAGGTCTGGTGCATTTGGTTGGGTAAGGACAAGGAGAAGTTTGAAAAAAGGTGGTATCTTGTATTAGCCTCATAAATAACTCAGGAAGACCAGGCTCCCCGGCAGCACTTTGAAGGTGTTTGTGCAGCTCCTCTCGGCAGCTGAGGTTGCAGCACTGACTAAGGGAAGATTGGTTCAAGTCCTTACGAACAAATCCTGTCCCAAGGACTGCTGTCCTTGGGTAGACATCTCCATCTCCATGAGCAGCAGCAGGTTAAACCATCAGCTCATGGAAGAGAGCTGCATGGTGACAGTTCCTGCTCCCCTGCAGCACCCAGGGAGCAGTCACACCTGCTGGGAGCAGATGTGTGGAACCATGAACAGCATAGAAGAGACCATATACAACCATCTTCATGTCTGACGTGTTCCCCCGACACTTACTGGGGTAAATGAGATCTGAGAATCCTCTAATATAGCTGGGGCAGAGCATTTGTAGTGAGTTGCTCCCCTTATGCTGGTTGCTGGCGGGAAGGAGACAGGTTTTTCCTATCATAGCTTAGTCATGGGACTAATAAAGCCTCTTTAATCATTGTTGGTCGTTTGTACACACACACACACACAAAGGCATGCTCAGAGCTAAAGTGCAGAAGGAGTCAGCACCTGGCAAAGTAATTACTGGCCACTAATTTATTTCTAATCTGATGCTAAGGGAAAAAAAAAAAGTAAAATGCAAACTGCCGCCAAGAGAAGAACTCGGCCCACACGGGAGGAAAGGCAGTCATGGAAGTGTGAGGAGTGAAGAGGGAAACTGAGGCAGAAGAGGGTGTAAATCGCTCTGTACACAAGTGGGATGGCCTGGCAGGGTGCAGTGGGGAGCTCAGAGAGGGGTCCCGAGTTGTGTTATGGGGCTGAGATGTGGACAGGGCACAGGGGACACCATGTTCCATGTGCTGCTTCCTCTTCCAGGGGATGGAAATCAATATTTCAATGAAACCCAATTCCCTGGTACAAACTGCAGCTGCTCCTGAGGATCCCTGACACAGACCTTCCCAGGTTTGCCTAATCTGGACTCAAATCTGCCTGGGTTTTACTTAAAACCTGTGTCCAGACTATTAAGTTTAGTAGAAAGCAGAGACACTTAGACCCCCTCTCCCCACACCCAGATGCAGGGTCCCCACCTCTTTACTTCAGACATAATAAGGCTGGCTGCAATAAAAGCTTATCAACCCATAAAACGCACCCTCCTGAACGCATATTCCCGGGGCAAGGCTGTGATAAGGGATTCAAATACAGGAAACCACAGAGAGAGCTCAACAGCAAAGGCGTTTTAGGGAGGTCCTCCATAAGCAATGTCCCATCTGTGCATTAAACAAGGGACAGGGTGGATGGCACCCACCCCTATGGCCAGGCTACACTTGGAAACATGGGGCATGAGGGAGATGGGAAAGGCTTTTGCCTGGCACTGTGCCAGGCATGGTCTCCCATGGGTGATACACTTGGGTCAGCATCCTTGTTTGAGCTTTTGATTCCACAAGGATCCGGTCCAGGGACACTGGGATGAGCGCAGTCAGTGGTTACACTGGCTGCTGAGTGTGGGACTGAGTAAGGCAGGGAGGTTACCTGAGGGAATCACATCTGGCAGAGTCCAGTAAAACCTTTTCTTTTCCATTTTTCTTTAACTTACTGTGGAATAACACGTAAAACTCAGTAAATATTGTTCAAATATTTGTAAAGTCAGGGCTGGTGTGCTTACGTCTGACAGCAGCTTCCTTGTGTCCTTCTCTGAGCTCGGAAAGATCAACCCATCTAAAAGGAAAATACTTCAGTGACATGTTTATTTTTTTCACAGCTTGTTTTCTCGCCTGGTTGGGAAAGCCTGAGGCCATCAGCAGGGTTTAAATGCCACCAGCTTGCTGCGGGCTGGCAGGTGGAGGTACCCACTGAGGCATGCAAGAGTCCCTCACCCTGTCTCCCAAATACTCTCTTCAGAAGTTAAAGATTTAACGGCAGTTGGTGCGGGGGGGTGGGGGTCCCAGTCTCCATTTAAGTATTTCAGATGTTCTGAGTATTCATTCCAGCTCAAAGTTGTGCCACTTGGTATCCATCCATGTGATCTATACTGCTTTTGTCTGCTGGCCTAAGAAACCCCCTCCCATCAAAACCCTGATGTTTAGGGGTACCATGATCCACCAGCCAAAACTCTTCAATCTATAATGCTAAAAAAAAAAAATAACTCTCAGTCAATAAACTGAGCTTCCCCACCCTGTCTGTGTAGGTGAAGTTTCCAGTCCCTGAATCACTTCTGGAACTCTTTTCCTGGACACTCCCAACGTGCCAACCTCCTCCTTGGCAACGGGATGACACCAGTCGGGAACATAGCTCTCCCTGTTCTCAACCCACTGCCACAGCCACAATGAATAAAACTTTCATCCCCATCCCACCAGATCCAAGGATGGTGGTTGCCCTCACGGCTGCCGTGTTGTACCAGGGTCACAGTCAGAGTTACTGCAGTACTTTGCAACCGTGAATCTGAGGACCCTGGGAGTCTGGATTACCTCTGAAGGACCACAGAAATATTTTTAGTAGTTTTTCCACTAAAATAAGGGTAAACCCCATGGTTCTGCCATGGCTTTCACATGCTTTGCTTCCCAAGACAGAGAGATTGTCCCATCCTATGAATACCACTGTCCCTTTTTGTTCTGAGACTCTTTATATGTTGTATTATAGAATCATAGAATCATTAAGGTTGGAAACGACCTTCAAGATCATCAAGTCCAAGCATCTACTAAATATTATCAGGACCACTAAACCATGTCCCAAATTACCACATCTAGATGTTTTGTGAACACCTCCAGGGATGGTGATTCTAGCCTGTTCCAAGGCCTCACTGCTCTCTGAGTAAAAAAAAATTTCCTAATATCCAACCCAAACCTCCCCTGGAGCAACTTAAGCCTATTTCCTCTTGTCCTATTATAAGAGGCAGTTTTGGCTTGCACTAAGCTGAGTGATCTGGCTTATTTTGTAACAGACATTTACAAATGTTATTGGGAGGGGTTTATTTCCTTTTTCACCAAATGGGTAAAACTGGGGAGGCTCAAGAACCAATTATTTTGCAACCCCACTGGAACGGCAGCCTCATGACCGTGCTCCCCAGGCCAGCTGCATCTCCCAGCCTGTAGCCAGCCCCATTTGCTCTCCCATCAGGTGAGCTGTAAGGATTTTATATCTTTAGCATTTATCACTCTATCTAAGCAGTAGACTTCACTCCAGATCCATTTGTACCATGGCCACACGCCCAGTCAAACCACATAACCAAGGCTGTTGCATTGACAAGATCATCTTTATCAGCCCAAATCCGAGCCCTGTAGAAATGAAGAAGTTAGCAGAGATCTATTTTCATCATTTTCTGGGATTGGCATCAGTTACACCCCTCCTTTAATTAGCTACATGTTGCTTTGTATTAAAAGCCATCTCAGTATTTCAGCTGTGATGGATGCCAAACTGGCAGCCTCTGAATAACCCAAGGGGCTTCATTGCCCTTTCCAAAATTCTGCCTTCTTTCTAGACTTCCTCCAAGCCTGGACATAGGAAGAAGTTTGGGGTTTGGGAGATCAAAAAACTCATGTTTGCCCTTCACAGAACCATGCCACATCCTTGTGCTAAGGCGAAGAGCATTGATAAGCACTGGTGGGACCTCCTCCTCACATGGTAACTGGGGAGCAGGACCCAGAGACATTTGTGGGTAAAGATGGGGTCTTGCTGGAATTTTTCCAACCCTTTTCTTTTGTGAGGGGGGTGACGTTCTGAACTCAGCCCTTCCCAAGTGCTGCTTTCAAGCAGTAATCCAACAGGGTGCCTCTGTTTCCATGACCCTATTTCCACCCTCAGCATTATACTCCACTCCAGCTCCATGAGCTGTTCCAGATGTTTTGGAAACTCCCTTGAAGTTTGGTAAAAGCTCCAGAAAAAAAAAGATATTTTCTCTCAGCAGCCAGATCTAAATGAGGAGGAGGAGAAACAGAGGATGTGAGGAGCAGAGCCATGGTTGGATAATCTCTCCCCAGGCTACAATCCACATCAAGTACAAAATAGGATTGATGAAGTGCTGAGGCAGGTCAGAGCTACCCCAGATTGCTCTTGGAGATGGAGACTGAAACCCTGTAGCCCCTCTCCATGCGTGGGAGCTTTGCCCCTGACTGTGGCAGACAGACATTGCCTTCTGTGCCTGCTTCCCAGCACTGAGGAGTTGGAAACCTGCCATCAGCCATGGCAGGAGCAGGTAGGATGGGTACAGCACATTCTGGAGTTACAGCTCTGTCCTCAGCTCCTGAGTGTGCCTTGGCTTCTCCTGAGCTGCTACTGAGATGCGCTTGGGGCTTCAACCCCGCTTCCCAGAACTGCTCTATAGGGAGGAAAATTGCAGTCAATGTGTGGATGGGTCTGGGTTGGGCCTTTTGTGAATTAAACTCATTACAGGGCATGTGGCAACCCCCCCACTGTGCTCTTGATGCCAGTTTATAGCCCCCCCTCTTGCTGAAACCTGGCACTAACAAATGCTCCATTTACAAAGCATCACTTTACCTCCCTGCTGAAATTCTCATGCTCTGCTCAGTGATATCCATAACTATATAGAATCAAAGTATGTGTAAGTGCAGCACCAGAAATAGAGAGGGACTGAATCAGCAGCCTGGATTCAGCCTCCACCCAAGTCAGGAGTCATTGGAAGCTGGACCTGCCTCCAGACTTTGTGGCTGGAGCCCATCTGCAATTCTAAAAGCCAAAATGAAAATAAAGAAGAAACCAAATAACATGGCATCTCCTCGCCTTGACCACAGGCTCCCTGGGGCAGTGGCTGTCTTTTTGTTTGTCTCAAGAAGAGCAATTTTACTGTCTGCAAATGAGGAGCTGGATCGGGGTCAGGGAGTCTCGCTGCGGGAAGGGGCTCAGAAGAGCAGACCTCCCGAAGGGGAGCTGGACTCATTGTTCCTTCAGCTCTGGAGAATCAGGCAGCAGGATGGTAGGCAAAAAAAAATGGCTATGGAGAAGGCTATACTTCCCCTTCTTCATTCCTCAGCACCACTGTGTGCCCCATAATCTCCCCAAAATATGGTACCTTTGGCTACCACATCCTTGGCTTTCCCTGGTGCAGTCCCAGGCTCTGGGTTGGGACCACAAGGCAGCTATTCCCCATAGCTGGCCCTGTACAGTGGTCCCAGGAAAGGATGGAGGGGAGCCAGGCAAAGGAGCTAGACATTTGGTTAAAGGCACCTCCCAGCCCCTGGGCAGGTCAGGGACAAAGAGGTCTGATAGGGCCTTTGGTCCTTTCCAAGTGAAATAGGCCCTAGGACATGAGGAGTTGCAATTTAGCAACTTGAACTTGTGTCTCTTGGTTTAAGCTCTCCTGGTCACGTCAGGAAACAAACGCCTTTGGTTCCTTAAATGGGAAGAGGTTTTTTGTCATCGTCGTCATTTTTCTAGTTTCGGTCTTTGTCAGCAGCCCTTCCTCTTCCTCCCTGCTTTCTGAAATAGCAGAAAGCTGCATCCTCCTCCCCAGCTGCCTCTCATATGTTGCTGCAACACCCGGTGCTTCTCCTCAGCCACCAGCCCTGTGCAGCACAGGTCAGAGCCCACGTGGAGGGGACCAAGTCTCCAGGCTCAGGGGTTTGTTGACTTGGTGGCCCGAAGCACATATGTACAGATTCTTGCTGGTGCTGGTACCATTTGGATGTGTGCCAGGCCCTGGCAGGATGAAAATGCCCTCCCCACTGCTCACCTCCCACGTGTCATCCCACCGGCTCCCAGAGTCTGGGATGGGGAGTGGACTCTACATCCGCTCTGAAAACATCACAGTCCCTTTATACTCCTGATGCAGCAGGGCAGATGACAGCCTGGTGCTTTCAGCACAACAGGACCAAGAGAAGAAAGCAGTGGTGGTGCACTGAGTGGGTCAAATGCTCAGAGACAGAGGAAGGACGTGGTCTGGACCTCATTGCTGCAAGCTTCTTAGTTCCTAAACCCTTTTTCTTGACCAAACCCAGAGTTCCTCCCCCACAAATACCTCTAAAATCTCCCTAAGCTCCCTAGAGATCTCCTTGGGGTGGAGTTGATGCTTTCATCAGCAGCTCCAGGAGCCCGGCATGATGCCCATCCTATTGTGTCCCAGCCCTACCCACCACCATTCTGCCTGGGGGCAAAACTGCTCATCCTGGTCAGGGGCAGAGCTGTCTCCAGCACATCTTGCCACTCGCAATGGATGGTGGCTTTCTGGGCAGAGCTCCTCAAGTTGGCTGCCTGCTGGGAATGGGCTGTGCTGTCTCTGGGCTTGGTGCAACTTCCCTCTGGGTATTATTTCCACTTTGCGCCTGGGAAAGGTCACCCAGGGCTGGGCTGAGCAGCCAGCTAGAATAGTCTGGAAGGTTTGTGACACTGATGGCCTCATTGTTTTCTCCTCTTTTGAGCTTTTTCTGCCTCCTCTGGTGACAGTTACTATCTGAACCCAAACCAGACCTTCTCTAGGATCCAGCCTGTAGGACAGCTATTTTCAGAACTGATGGGGATATCAAACATGGGCATGGGAAGGTTTGTACGATGCCAGCACCTGACTATGACTCCTTATGTTAATAAATCTCAATCAGAAATGGTGGAAAAGCAGGGCTACACAAATCCTGATGCCCTCAGATCTGAACCACCCTCACGAAACCTGCCAAGAGCCAGCAGGATTCCAGTATATGGGATGTACCTGTGTCCAGCCACTTCCTGAAGCCCGGAGCATCCCCCAAACCTTGCAGGTCATCTCTCTTCTTCCCTCTCTTCTTCTCAGCTCCAGGCTTCCCTCTCCTCCATGTCTTCTCCAAACCCACCTGCAGGCTCACAACTGCAGCTCCAACCCACATGTTGGTCCTTGGGGGAGGATTCCAGGCTTTGGTACATGAAGCGTGGTCCACCTGTGCCATGGTCATGCCTGTTGCCATGAGGTCTCCCTGGCCGAGGAGCTGGCAGAAAGCTTGCAAGGGAGAGCATAGGAAGAGAAGGTCATGCTGTTACTTGTGTACATAGCCGAGCACAGGAGCAGAGTACGCTGCCAAGCTGCAGCCCCTCTAGTGATGTTCCTCCTCCTCCTTTGTGTTTTGGGGCAGTAAATCATTCGACAGAGAACAAGAGCTGATCAGCCTGAGGAAACCCAGCCCTTGGAGATTAACCTCACCTGGAAAGCCTCTGGGAAACACTTCTGAACTGGCAAGAGTCAGCAGTGAGGGGATGGGGGATGGAGGGGGCTTTGGCAATGCTGACACCATTCCCCAGGAACCAGGAATTCGACATAAAACTGTGCAGGGAGAGTTCACATGTATCTCCCCTCCTCCTGAGGATCTGTCATTGCTTTAGCTCCAAGCCAGAGACCACCATGGAAGGGCACACAGTACACCCACACGCTGACTCTGAGGAGCACGGCGAGGCCCAGCGCCAGCTCTCCTCCTTCTCTATTAATCAATGTGAAGAGGGAGACAGATGTCTCCCCAGGGAGTTTGGAAGTTATCACCAAGGAGCAGGATAAATCAGGTCCCTGCATATACAACAGGGCAATTATTTATGGATAATCAAATATTGGCTCTAGGAACCCCAGGCAATAAACAACATCCCATGCCGGGTAGTGTGTTTACCTTCTGCCTGCACCTCACAGCGCTGAGCAGGAATGATGGGTGAGGACCAGCACCAGCTGTGCCCCAAACCCAGCACCCCTTTACAGCTGGAGCCACTGGTCAGGGCAATGGAACCGGCTGTGACATAGCTCCACTGCCTTCTCCCTGGGGAACTGAGCAAGCAGTGGTGAAGTCACGGCTCACAAAGCCTGGCTAGGTAGCGATGCAGCAGGTATGAGTACAGACCGGCTGGGGTGTGCTGGCTGTAGCAAGGTTTGTGTTGCAGCACATGAAGCTGCCCTGACCTGACCTGTGGAAGTAGAGGTAGAAATGACCTGAGCTCAACCACTCTCTCTGCCTCATGCTATTCACCTCTGGAGGACCCTGGCTCAGTTTCTGGAGCCTCCTGGCTTGGTGTCTGGAGCCTGGCCAACCGCCTGACACGAGCAGCAGCAAGGTGGCAGCAAGCAACGCCTGGTGGGATGCCCATATAAGAGCAAGCTCCAGCTCCAGCTCGTAAACGAAACCCTCCTCTTTCCTTTACTCATCAGACCCAGGGGTGCTGGAGCTGATAACGCTGGTTTCCTTTTAAGCAGAGTCTAGTCATAAATAAAATAAACCAGGCGCGCTTTGTGCTTCCACTGCCTGGCCTTTCATCCCTGCTCCTCAAAGCTGTGTGAAAGGGAAGTCCCGAGCAGTGAGTGGGAGCTGTGCCGGGGACAGCAGCGGCTCCGGGCTTGCCCTCAGTTGCACTTGCACAGGTTCATGACCCCTCGGTGGGGTGGGGTCATCTTCCCTTTCACTGGTGGGACAAGAGGCAGAGATTTTGCTGGCAGTGACTCACGACCACGGCACCACCTGGGACTAAACCAGGCTCCTTTTCTCACTTACCAGCCAACAAGCGTAAAAGCAGAATTTCATACCCAGCAGCTGCCCAGACGGCTGCTAGGGGAGAGGACGTCCCCCCCGCTTCCCTGGCACCAGCGCCTCACTGGGAGGATGATGGGACATGCTAACGAGCAGCCAAAGAATGGAAAATCTGACAGACACAACGACCCCAGAAGTCGCCAGTGCCGAAGCCGTTCCCAGAGACTCGTTAGTGGAGCCAACGCTCCAACAAGGTGCATGAAGCTCAGTCAGCACCAGGCAGCGTGTGCCGGGGGGTGTAGGATTCTCCCTGTTCGTCTTGCCACCTCACGGGGTGTGATGTTTTCTTTCCTTGCTCTCTGATGAGCTGCCTTGGGATGTTTCAGCTGGGCAGGTGTAAGGGGTTCCTTCTGCAAAGCAATGCTGAGAGAGATTTAAAGCAGGTAGGAGAGGTACAGACTGCGGAGCTGAGCCCCATCCCAGAGCTGCAGGAGGTGTTGCATCAGGCTTTTCTTGAGCTAGACCCACGTGTGATTTTTCTGATGATGATCATCCGTCTCTGGGATTTGCCTGGACTCTCCAGCCCTCTCCTGGCCGGCCCCGTTAAAGCAGGGCAGGGTGAGACTGCAGCCATAGACAGATCGCACAGCCTGGTGCACCGAAGTTTAACTCAAAAGGGTTGTATCCATTAAACAGGTTTTTCCTCTCCAGCACTGAGCGTGGAGGAGCAGTCCCACTGTCCAGCCCTGGCATGGAGCTGAGATGGGCAGGCTCTGGGTGCTGCTGGTACACAGCAGCGTTGGAGAGAGATCCCAAGCAGAGCAACCAGGAGCAGAGAGTTAATGCAGAACCATAGGTCTGGGGGAAAGGGAATTGGGGCGAGCTGGCAAAGCAACGTGCCAAAACCCTTCCCGAGGTAGCACGTTCCTGAGGCAGCAGGGCTGGAGCCCAGAGCTGACTCCTGATTGCACGGAGGAGTTTTAGGAATTCCCTGGAGGAACTGGAATGGCTGCGGAGGAGGTACAAAGGCTGCCAGGCAGCAGATAAGCAAGTCTGGAGAAGCCTCGCACAGAGGCGTGCTCTGGGGAAATCACAGCCCCTGATTTGGTCTGGTGGGTGAAGGCTCTGGGACGCCCGTCTGGACTTGGGGTAACCCAGACTCATCTGAGAAGGAGCTGAGCCCGGGAGGCTCTGCTTGCACCCAGGTTATTGTTTCATGGTATGTTGATTTTTTTTTTTCTGAAAAGCTATTGTCCTAAAACAAAGAGCATGGGGGGGGTTAGGAAAGCCACTGAGTCCTCTGGCTCCAGAGATGCAGGAAAAGGCCTGTGCCCTTGGGCTGGAGGTGGGAGTCATGGTGCTCTCTGCAGACAGGTAACGGCTGGTGGCTGGATTGGGATGCTCAAAGCAAGAAAAAGCAAGGGACTTTGCAATGACATCATTTGCAGCCTCACCGCTGTGCCCAGCCTGACTGGTGGTTAGAGCCCACGGCTAAAAATACATCATTTCTTAGCTTAATCTTAAATTATTCCATAAGGCTGCATATCTGGAGGCCTCTGGACTAATCCCATACGAGTTAGTCGAGGATGATTCCAAGAGGAGCCTGGCTCTGGCTGCATCCCTGTGGCCACAGCCACCCTGGCATGGCCATTAGGTACCAAAGCAGCTTTGTAAATGCAAGTCCACTGGCCACACGTGGCTGTGGACCAGGAGCACTGGGGTGGCTTGTTTACATTGGGTATTTAAGGAATGTGGGTTGATTTGTGGTCACAGGCTTCCAGTCAGTATATATTGCTGAGGTTCAGCAGGTACTATACATATGTGTGTGAGTATATATATGGGGGATATTCTTAGGAGACAGGGCTGTGCAGTAAGTCTGAGGACATACAGAGCAATATAATTCAGGTGTGGGCACAGCCAGATCTGTGTGGCTGATGTTTCTGGCTCGCGGGACAAGGTAGGTATGGAACAAGACATACCAGTGTATGGAGAGTACTTCTGGGGCAATATCCAAAGGCACCACTCCCATTAGGGCTTGACTGAGCTAATCAAGGGATGGATGCCTCTTTCTGAAAAGCTCACAGTAAAGCCTGAGCAGGTGTCAGAAAGCTCATCACGCCGTGGGTGAACTGCAGAGCCAGGCAGCGCAACAAGGAGAAATTCGATGGCTGGTGTGTAGAGGTGAGCACTGTGTTCAGGACCTGAAAGTCCAGGCTGAGTGTTTGGAGACCTCTAGAGACTAATGGAAATAATCACACGTCCAGAAACACACCCGGTGTAGGCCAGGGGAGCCTTGCATGGAAACTCCCGTGGGAAGTGCGGTGCCGAGCTCCTCGCTGAGTGTTGCTGCCACTTTGTGAGCAGCAGGTAAAAGACTTGGGGACAAATGACCATGAGCAAGACATGGATAACAGCAGCTTAAGGAAAGGTGCAAACTCTGATGGTTGTATGACCAAATGGCTGGCAAATGCATAAGCAGCTCTGCTAATGCATCCCCTGCAGTTAAACAAGCCATCAGTTTATCATCTCCTTTACTACGCCAGACTCCCTCCACCTCAGACTGTATCTCTCTTTCCTGTATCCCAGTGGCACATAATCAGTGTGTTTGGGTTTTTTTCCATCCATCACCAAAGAGAGGACAATGTTACGGCATTAAGACCAACCATCCAGTGCTGCCTCCAACTTCTGAGATTCTAAACAAATTTCCAGTCCCTTCCTTGCTAAACAGATAGATGCCATGAGGGCTTCTGGGCAGTGGCACAACAGGCAGAAGGCAAATAAAAGTGCACTTCTAAAACCAGTTGGTATTTGGGCACCATTTGTTGGTTCAACACATTTGCATCTTTCCCCAGCAATCTTTCATGCTGTCACTGAAGTGCCAACAGGAAGCAAAGCCTTGAATCTGGGGAAGCACTGAGCATCTCAGAGGCTGCTGTCCCCAAAACCAGAGCCATCT
The DNA here is from genome assembly GCA_024336885.1 of Actenoides hombroni. Taxonomy (NCBI): domain Eukaryota; kingdom Metazoa; phylum Chordata; class Aves; order Coraciiformes; family Alcedinidae; genus Actenoides; species Actenoides hombroni. Next base: position 16,672,236 of record WUAM01000383.1, on the reverse strand, counting down.
AAAGTCTCCTTTCCTCCAGAGCTTTCCCATCTCTCTAAACTGCCTTCACTGGCTTCATTTGCTCTCCCACAGGGCAGCCCTGTGGCTCCCAGTGCTTCTTGGCCTGATGCAGCTTCTTGCATCAGTGAAGCAAATTCCATGCCTGCTGCTGGTGGTGGCACCAGCAAAGGCTGTGGTGGGAGCTGGAATAAGACTTAGCATGGCTGGGATCTTACCTTGCCAGGACAGGCTGTGTGCACAGATTGGTGGCAAGCACTTGGTTTTACTAGACGAAAGAAAAGGCTACAGCAGCTTTCCTAGAGGTCATGATTCATGATGGTTTCTGCACCGTGTGGGTGCGATGCAGCCCCTGGAGCACAGAAAGGAGACAGCATTTGTCCCACCGTAACTTGCTGGGCAGGGGCCTCTGCTATCCCACTGCATCCTGACCTGCCCTGCAGTACTCAAGCCTTCTCCAGTCCACTGATTTCATTAGCATAATTATGATAAACCCTACACAATAGTTTAGCTTGCAGATCACTGCATTTCTACATTCAGGACTGCAATGCTATCTGGCTTTGCCCACTGCTGTGGTGGGTACGGCAAAAGAAGCCCCTTCTCCCTGCAGTCCCTTGCCTGGCTGGTGGGAGAAACAAGCAGGGAGATCATCTGGGGGCTGAAAACACAACTTCGGGTTCAGGCCATAGGTAGGGGAGACATGCAGCTGGGCAGATTGGAGAGGACAAGGTCCAGCATCCTACAGCAGCCCAAGGAGGAATGGGTGGGATGTCCCTGGCCCTGCCACCATCACCTCAGCACTTCTACTGATGGCTCATGGCTCCTTTGCATGTCCCAGTGCTGCCATCTGTAGCACAGAGCTCTGAGGGTACCACAGCAGAGCTCAGCTGCATCAGGCTCAGTTTTGTAGGAGTCCAAATGGGCAAATCCTAGCCTGGGATTTTGGCTTTTTCAGCCCTGAGAGAGGTTGTTGGCTTCTGTGTCCATTGGGTTGCATTTTTAATCATCTGCCAAGGGCACCAGAGCCTGGGATAGTAGCTCACATTCTGCTTATCTGCTGGAAATAAAATAAACACACTAAATAGCATCAGCACTGCGGCCCATGCAGTGAAGGGGTTTTAGCCACAAAAGCCATGGATTCCTGTAGGATCAGCTGGCGAACGTTGCAGCCTCCTGTTCATGCAGGGATGGGGCCAGAATCTGGTTTTAATGTGTTTACCCTGCAGAGAGAGAGGGGATGAGCAACCATCCCTCCTTCCCTGGCTCAGCTTCACCCAGCTGTGCGTTAGCACATGCTGTCAGTATGAAAACCCCCATCACTGAGATTCATTTTATCACTACCCATTTCTTGTTGCCTTTCCATGACAGGAAATAACAGACAAAGGCTCCCTCACTCTGCTCCCAAATCCCTGTATTGTCCCCAGCAGGGAAGGGGAAACGTGGGCCGGGGCGTGCTGAGCTCAGCACAGCAGCCAGTGGAAAAGCTGCTGAGACTGAGCTGGCATCAGCTTGTTTCAGGCCAGGCTCTGACAAGCAGTGATCGAAAAGCAAAACAGGGAGAAAAAGAACTCTCTGATGGTCAAGGTGAAGCTGAACTCCCGTAGATGACACCTATGCCACCTCCCTTCTCTCTGGACCTCACGGTTGATGGGAATCCTGCTATCTCCCCCAGCTCTAGATGTCCCCATCCTTCCTTCATGCATTACAGGCATCTGCCCGCCCAGGTCTGAGCAGCCCAAACGCCCGTTCGCCCCAGCACTGCCGCACCCGGGCTCCATCGCGTCACAGCTCAGGATTGCCCGCTCCTCACAGCCTTTGTGTGGGCAGCAGCGGGGCCGGATTAGCCCTGCACGCATGAGCGGGCTGAGCGGGCAGCAGGATTTGCTGCTCCCCATCTCCCAGCCGTGCCCAACGGCCCGCTCTGAAAAGGAGACCTCAGCCTGCTGTCGATGCTAATCCCTGTGCATCTGGGCTCCTGGCTGGTGGCCCCTATATAGAGCCCTCCGGCCGCACTCCCCGCGGGGATCTGCGACGCAGGGGCAGGCGCGTGGGATGGCTCTGCGGGTAAGTGCTGGGGACAGGAGCTGGCACGGCCCGCTCTGTCCGATGGCTGACGGGGCAGGGTCAAGCAGTGGATAAAGGAAAGAGGCACAGATAAGGATGAGAAAGGTAGAAATCCTGAAACACGTGGGGATGCTACTTGTGGTGTGGTGCTGCCCCTCTATTTCAGTCCCACCGAGGCTATTGCAAAGCTTCATGGGTTTCAAGAAAAGGCAATAGGACATTTTTTGCCTCAGTGCCACCAGGGCTGGTCTGGGGTAATGCTGCCCTGATGGCAGCACTTCTGGCTTGGAGGGTTTAAGCTGAGACCAAAATACAACTGATGCTGTAGCAGAGGAGATCTGTGCTTCGCTGTCTGTCTCAGCTGGGACAGCCAGCAGCAAAGAAGGAACTGCTGTTTTCTGTGTACGTGGTGTGTCTTTTGCTGGTGTTATTGTAATGGTGACAAGTTAAGGGTCAAAGCAAAGCTAACCTGGGTGCTACCACCACTTGCTCTTTTAAACCGTATCATCAGGTCCATCAGCCCTCTGTGTTTCACAAGAGGGAACACTGGTGAGGTCAGAGCCTTTGAATGACCATGTGTGGGTTCCCAAAGCTGCTCAGCAAAATTAGCCGGGCATGAGGGAATGTCTCAGCTCCTGTCCAAAAATGTGTATACCCCAAAAATGCAATGGAAATGGGAAATCATGGCAGAGAAAAAGACAGGGGAGTGAAAGGGCTGAGCTATGGGGAGGGAAAGCAAAGCATGCAGCTGGCAGTGGAGATGCCAGGACTGGAGAGATTTTCCTGGTATGAGCAGTAAGTTTGAGAGAGAGAGAGGTGCTCGGAAGTGCAAGATCATTAACGTGCTAAAAAAAGTGGGGTGAAATGGCAAGCAGATCTTATTAAAATGCGTTATTTAATAAAACTATGAATTATTCAAAAAGGAACATTTCCCAGCTTGTTTTATACAAGTTTAACCTTGGAGATGGGGGGAGCAGGTAGAACGGGGGATCAGGCAGGAACTCATGGATAGAGTCACCCACGTAACACTAGATGTGGACAGGCTGGGTGCTGCCTTACACCCTTTCCTCAATCAGTCCTTGCCCTTTGCATCCTGCTTCAAAGCATCACAAAGTTTCCTGCTTTAGATTTCGTATTGCCCAGGTGGGGAGAGGAGCATCTTTGTATCCTGTTGACTATGAAGGCATTCAGGTTCTTTAATAAGCGCCCTGGCATTTTTCTCTAAATTGATACAAAATGCAGTTGCTACAACATCTAGTTGATGAGGTGGGATTTGCTGCCCTTGAGGTCTTTTGTAAAGAGCTGTGTGGAGATCAGGGAGCAAAAATAAAATTTAAAAAAACCGAGAAAAATAGACTAACCTAAGCCCCTGAGTTTATTTAGGAGTGAGAAAAAGGCAGGGACAGAGAGTGTGCCTGCACGGGAAAGGGGGGGAACAGAGAAGAGGATGAGAAAGATGGAGATGTATAAGAGAAGAGCAGGGCCATGCACCTCTCCCATCTTGCCACACTTCACTGCTGCCTCCTCACCGGCAGTTCGAGGCCCTGTACCCAGAGGGGATGTGTCCTGGCTGGAGCATCGTGGTCAAGGGCGAGACCAGTTCCAGTACAAGCATGTAAGGACACAGTCTGCTTGCAGCTCTCCCGGCTCCCAAAAGCCAGCAGCATCACTCAGCAGCTCTCCATCACTTCTTTCTCTGTCTTAGGTTTGAAATTAATTTGCTCTGTGATCCTGGAGACCAAATCGCTCTCCACTTTAACCCTCGCTTCTCCAGCTCCAGAATCGTCTGCAACTCCTTCCTCGCCAACCACTGGGGGAAGGAAGAAGTTAATAACACCTTTCCCTTCGAAGCCAGGGAGCCATTCCAGGTAACCCTGTGTCACACCGCAGGGGTGTCATTGGGTGGGACAGGAGTGACAGTGGCCCTCCTCATGGATCTAGCCTGCTCTTTCCTGCCAGCACCATACCCAGTAACATCTCTTCTCTTGCTCTGCCTTCTGTTATACCCTGATTTGCTACTGATTTATACACAACAGCGGCACAGACATGCAGAGCTCCAGTAATAGCCCCTGGATGCCACATTTGTTTTCAATTTAGGCTTTGCATTATCACCAGTTTCTGCTATCATGAAGAACTCAATTATTCTCTCCTTTTGCCTGAAATGAGGTTGAGCAGTACATGTGTTGGCTCTGGCAGTATTTGAAGTGGCTTGTAGATGCACGTGCCTGGAGCTGGGCACTCACTGACATGATGGCAGCAAGGTCCACTGGGGATGTTTGGCCGCACTGTGAACATAACACAGTCTCTCTTTCAGGTTGAAATCTACTCTGACCAGGAGTATTTTCACATTTTCATCGATGAAAACAAAATCTTGCAGTACAAGCACCGGCAGAAGCAGCTTTCTACCATCACCAAGCTGCAGATTCTCAATGATATTGCCATTTCTTCAGTGGAAATCATCAAACGAGGCCTTTAAGAGAGAATGGAGTTGGGACAGTCTCGCAGACCATTCCCCCTTAATCTCTTGATCCAGCTGGAGACTGTCTCCTCCCCTTCTCCACCCAACACATGCCCTCACCAGCCATGGAGATGGCTACACACGTGTCCTCATAGTGGAAGAGATGGTCAATCCCATCACATGCCACTACAGCAGCACCCAGCCATGTCATTAACTGCAGCCCAAATCATCAAAGACCTTCTGCTCCTACACCTTAGGGTGCACAGTAGGATTTGTAGATCTTAATCATCTTTGCTGTTGGACAGCCTGACAGATCAGGTCTGCCTTTAGTAGTCTGGACACCTGAATGTTACCCTAGATACTGTGTTTGCACAAAAGCAGGGTGTGAATTAGTGCTAGTCCTCAGCTGGCCACATGCTGAAGGACGTGATGGGTGTGAATGTTAGGGATGGAAAGGCACATTTCTTTCCAGGAGCTGGGTGAAAACGTTACCATGTTTGTCAGTAAAAGCAAACAAGGAAATCCCTGCTGAGATGTCCCTCGCTGGGCAGAACAATTGAGTTATTCATTCCCTGCAAATCCCCAGGCACATGGCATGAGCTAGGGCCAGTGGCTGGGTAGGAGGTCATAGGCTGAGGGTTGCTTGTTTTCATCACTGCCAAAATAGTGCCATTTTGCTTTAAGGGCTATCATGAAATGAAAGCCTTATGTATGTAAATCAGGATGATAAGATTCAACTTGCAAGATATTTCCAGAGATTCCTTTTATCAATTGAGAGGCATTTGCTTGGCCTGAGTCCTGCCAACTCTGGGCTTGTTAGACAGACTCAAAGAATGATGTATTGGGTCAGAAAAGGGTAAAAGCTTAGAGATACATAAAAGCACATGGTCCCTTCATCATGAACCAGAAATGCAGCTGGACTCCAAACAAAAGGATCTGAGCAAATCAGGGTCTAGAAAGTATGAGAAGTTCAGAATCAACAAAGTGCCATTATTCCTGTGGGTAGTCTCTGGCTGATCTCTTCCCTTTTCCCCTCTGTTTCAGCTGTCTTTCAAAATCAGAACAGACCACTTGTCCCTTCCACCCTCTTCCTGAGAACACAACATATCTCTGACTCCTTGACCAGGCCACAGCAGGCTAAAAGATATTATTTGTACTTTGTTTTAATTACGTACATCGTAAGACGCACAAAGTCACAGTGTTAAATCTGAACAGGAACTCGCTCCAAAAATGCAATTACAGCTGCCCCCAAATCACCCCTTTATTCCTCAAACATAAGACAAACCAAATTCCTGATGCAAAAGGCAAAGACTTTGCCAGTCCTTTCCATCAAGAACTCACTTGGTAAGAAGTCAGTCCTTGACTTTGAGTGGGATCTCTGAAGGTCACAGCTTTGCTCCAGTCTTTTCTCAATGCTCAAATTGACTATTCCCAACTATTCCCTCTAGTTATATTTTTAAGGACTTATGAGGAAGATGTGACTGTGTAGCCAACCACAACATATGATGCCACAAGGCTGACATTTATGACTCCACTAAGAAGTTTATAATGTTTTTCCAGACTATAAAGAACACTAACTGGAAACTATTCTGTTCTTGTGTCAAAGAGCGCAACAGGAACACAAAATGGTCCCAAATGGTACCTCCTCCCTCCAAAAAGAACAGAAAATACAATTTGGAAATGCCCATGGTCTTGGTAGTGAGACAGAAAGGTTGGAGATGGTGAGAATTCCTCTGGCCTGGAATAAATGTCACCACTGGGTAAAGGGGTGTGGCTCAAATTCTGATTGTCGTGCTGCAACTCAGAGGTTCAACAAATTCTGCTCTTATGGCCATCCCTTCAGTGAAACAGGCACAAACATAGTCAAAATCAGGCCTGCTGAAATCACTGTATCACACCTCTGATAATGCTGACCTTCATCTGAAAGAAATTGTTCTTTTTATTTGTGCTTCTTTGGGGGTTGATAGACACATCACTTTTTGTGGACTAATAAGCGATGAAATTATTTATAAGGATAATACTTGGTACTTACATGGCTGTAAACTCCACCTGTAGCCAGTGCTGCAGAAACACACCACAATTTCTTTGTTCTCCAGAAGTGAGCACAAAGGACCACAGACAAACAGGGCAAAACATACTTCAAGTACAAATAAAGAGATGCCACCAAAAATCAGGCAGCAGCAGAGATTAGGCTCTGACACATTCCCCCCAGCTTCTGCCAGTGGCTGATCTCACTCCATTACCATCTGCACTGAGAGAGCCCAATCTCTCCTGACACATCCACAGCATTGCTGCTGGCTTCAGGATTTTATCTGCTGCCTCCTCCAGCCAAAACACTCCCAAGGGTGAAGAGGTCTTCAGAGCAAGAGAGACCTGGAGAGCTACAGAGCATCTCTGTGAGGACAACTTCAGGGCTGGCTGTTTATAGCACAGTTTTATGGGGAATGAGAGAGAGATGCCCTCCAAGTCTGTGACCCTCAGCTGCCCCTTAAGAAGAGCTCCAGAGGGAATGAAGTCCCATAATTATAATGGTCAATTAAACTATCAGGAGGGGGGTTGGCACATCAGACTTACACAAAGGCATTGTATGCTGGTGTGGAGGCTACCAAAGCAAACAAATCAACCCTTCCCCCAAATTTTAACCAGCCTTCCTATTCATGACCTGGGGTTTGAAACGAGGGAGGGAAATGATGGACATGAGCTCCTCCTTAGGGGTATTATTTGAAGAGCTGGAGGTCTCCTGAAGGGGAATAAGCAGAGGCAGCTAGTGGTGCAGCTCAGGGAGGGACCAGCATTTCACTGCCCAACCTACAGGCCAAGCGCAGTATTTTTGCTGTGATGAAGTGCAACACAAGAGCCAGGCTGAAATACTTCCAGAGAGAGCAATTTCAGGATGGGGTCTGGACTGTCCTAGGCAGGATCTGCTTATAAAGCAGCATCTGCTGCTCTTAAAGGTTACATGAAATGGGGAAGGACACCTGAAAGAGATGTCTCACAAAGCAAAGCCAAAAGAGGTGGTGACCTCCCATATAGGCTCTCCCTTTCCCACTGACTCTCCTCATTTGGGCTGGATCTGCAGAGCTCAGTGAAATGCTCTAGCTTGTCTCCAGATCAATGAGGGGAAAATCAGGCTCATAATCCTTCGTGCTTGAGCTGTGCCAGGACTCCCAGGGCCAAGGACCCCTCTGGCAGTGTCATAGTGCTGCAGATCTCCTGCAGAGCATCTGCCAATGCACGATCAGAGAGCACTCCTTGGCGTTGCTGACATTGCTGGCAATCATCGCATATCCCAGCAGCAAGTACCCGTAATTTCCTCACAGGCTGGTGAGCAAACAGCTCCCACGTCAGCAACAGTCATGTCTCATCAGCAGAGCATCAGACTGAGTGACGCTGTCTCTGTCAGCCTTAGCAAGGGACAGTTAAATATCAAACACTGGATCCTGCTTTGAGATCAGAAAGGCAGCATAAAAAAAAAAAAGGGCAAGGACCTGCTGCCAATGTAAGTCAGAAAGACTTCTAGGAAAGCATCAAAAAAAAAAAAAAGGAGAAAGCCATGCAGGTTGCATCTGCCTCAAACTGAAGTTCTTACTCAATGCCTTTTTTTTTTTACCATCCCTCTGCAAAAAAAAACCCCAACAATCAAAACCAAACCAAACAAACAACTAAACCCACCAAACTTTGGTGCTGGAGGTTTAGCTACTTACTCATAGCTAGATGGCAGCTCTGGTGAAGAAAAGCAGGAGGAGGACAGCTGTTAACCGTTTAACTAACCATTCTCTTTCTCCTCCCATTTCAATGCCCCTGTGATCATCTCCTGATGGACAACAGTTGGGCTGCAGTAGAGATTTTTGCCTCTTCACTGATCCTAAGCAACCGTGTTCTACTGCAGCTCAGTGATCATGCACCTACCTCTGTGGCATCTCTGATTTCCTGCATTCCCTAAGGCCTCTGTTTTCCCAACACATTCCCACACATCAACACTGAATCACTTCTTTACTTCTCTGAGCCCTTATTTAAGAGGCTGCTTATTCAACCTGGGCTGTCAAACTCCTGAAATGCTCAGGAGTTGCAGGTGTTTGCTGGCAGGACTGAGGAACACAAAGGGCAATTGTTCAGCCTTTTTCTGAAGAGTATGAGGAAAACACAAAACAAAAAAACCAAACCAAAACCCCACAAAAAAAAAAAAATCAAAACAAAACACAGAAGGAGTTACTCTCAGTTCTGGCTGGGAAGAGGCATTTCTGAGGCACTAGGCAGCCCCAGTTTGCAGCTAGAAAAGAGTTTCTGCTGGAAGGCAAAGGGATGTTTCTTTTATTGCATTTAAAGAGAGGTTTATGAAGCCATTTTAACAGCATCTCCATCCAGAGCCAACTCAGACAGGAAAGTACACCTCCCAGTCCTGATCTTGCATGCATGGTAGCAGGTGCTGGCTGCAGACATTAAGTGCTGGCTGAAGAGGGATTATTTTCTGAAAGAAGGGATCTGCTCTAGCAGCTGAAGAATTGGAAGCTGATGGTATCACTTGATTTGGCAGCTTTGTTATTGTATGTCACTGTTGCCTAAGGGAAGGGTGACAAAAATTACCCTGATGCCCAAAACTGCTAGCCCTCCAGTTCTGCAGACTGTTCAAGACCCTCTTGCCAAAGCTAGATGCAATCTATCGTGTTATTCATTCAAGCTATATGAACATAGGTAGCCAAACCTCTGACCAACCGAGCACAAGGCAACAGCCCGTGGAGATCAGGATGCTTTCCCTGCACCATCACACCATTGTAAGGCTGTCTGGATCTTACAAAGCACTTTAAAACCATAGGAATCCAACTAAACTATGATGAGAAGGAAGTACTGTAACACCCTTGTGCAGGTGAGGAAATCAAGGCATACAGAGGAAAGAAGCAGAGCTAGGAAGGAAGGCAGGCAGGCTGGCTGGTTCTTTTGCCTCCAGCCTGGTGTTCTCACCTTGCAGCTTGTGGGTAGGTTTGGCTGAGAGTTTTCATATCTATCAGATGTTGCCCCCAGCCTTAACGAGCTAACAGGGTCCATGTTGAACCCCTCTACAGCCCAGGTCCCATGGACAAGCCAGCACCTTGTCTTCAATGAGGGATGGGGGCTACCGAGCAGCTCATTAGACCAATGAGTTTTTCATCCATCTGCACAAACAGCATTGATGTGGTCTCAGCTACCCATCAGCATTTTTCTAGCTTGTTTCATGCTCCAGCCCAAACAACAACCAAAGAGCAACCAACATTCCTTTATTTTGTTCACTTCCTTCATACACCACCTATGCAAAGAAAAGGTTAGCCATTGCTGTGTGCTTTGTCACACAAAAAGCTTGCAAATTTCAAAAATTGGGAGTAAAACTGAGATGCAGCTATTTCACCTTCTAACCTCTGCCTTTGTGCTGAACTCCAGCCATTGTCAGCTTTCATTTCTTGAAGTTGCTCTGTTCTGTGAATACACTCTGGAAACAGAAAGACCGACATGGTCAGTGGTGATGAGAGGGCAGCAATTGTACTTCCAGTAAATTGCTTGAGTCTTTCCAGATGAGTCACTGCACAGAGAGAGGTGAAGCATTATTACTACAGAGAAAAAGTTTGCAACTGATCCTGACAGAGTTTAACAACCTCTCAAAGCCTCTGTCTGCCTGACTTTCTACAGTTTGGTTTTAGAGATTCCCTTTAAAAGGCTGCCCAAAAATAAATAACAGCTCACAGATTATTTTTCTCTTCCTGTCAAAACATTAGAGCATGGTACTGGAGAGCACTCAAACCCAGGATCACCCCTCTCCCTACCTCCTACCTGATCTCCTCCTTCAATCCAGAGCAGAAATCCTAAGAATTTACTGGTTAGAAGTATAAAATATAGGAAAGCTTATTTTTAAACACACAACACCTGATCACCAAGCCCCTGTAGATCAAGTTCTAATCCTTATTGCAACCTGACCCCAGGCATACCTGCTTTGGGACAGCTACCCACAAAACATACCAAGGCTGAGAGTAAAATCATCTTGTTCAGAAAGACAAACTCCTTCATATTGTATTCTCTAAAGTCTTTATCTCTTCCCTGAGGCTAGCAGCTCTGGGCCCTGAGAATGCTTTTCTCAGAGCCTTTCCTTCCTGCTTTTCCTCTCTGCAGCTGGGAAGAGGCAAACAGTGGCCAATTTAAAGCCTTTGTCAGAGACTTCTCCAGATGGCAATCAGCTGATGAACCAAGAAAACTTTGTCATCTAAAAAGTCCTTTATTAACCTGTTGCACCTGGGTATAGAGCACCAGGGAAGCAATATTGTTATGCAAATCTGGCAGCGTTCAGGTAAGAGGGATAGAGAACTGACTGCCTGAGTATCCCCTGCTCTTAATACTGTTTCATCTCCCTCCTTTCTCAGTAGCATCGGTGGCAAACCCCTCAGACCACCGGATTTATAACAGGATGAAAAGGAGCCCCACAAACCTGGTCAGACCACCAGGTTTCCTCAATTACTAAATCTGCTTGATTTGGGCTTTACTTTCAGTCTGGTTTTAATTAATTCTCCCCAGGGTTGATGGTGCCTGTATTGATCAAGAGGGTGAGACCACCACGCAAAACATGGGTATGGAGGAAATCCCACCATTGCTTCAACTGATCCTGGATCACAGTTCAGGGGAGAGAAGGCCTGGGTGCAGGCAGTGTTAGATGGTCGCTTTGCATGTCAGCTCCCAGCCCTGCTAAGTCCTGGCTTCTCTTAACTTCTCAAAGATGACTTTGTGCTCAGTATCACTTCTAGATCTTGTCTGTAAATTTACTCAGTGATTTAGGGATCCACAGCACTGATTTCTCCTTAAAAAGAAAATACTTTCTTGTGCAGTACATCTGCATTCAGTGACTGTTTTTAATGAGACAGTGTGAAATTAATTTGGTGTGGTCCTGTTTTAAGCAGGGTCCCTGCAGGAGCACATTCAGCCCTGTGTTCCCCAGCCTGCTACTTGCCTGCCCTTCTGCACAAACTAAAAGCAAAGATAGCTGAAAGACAGATTTTTCAATCACGCTAATGCCAAAATGGTGTTTCATTGTTCTTGAGTGAGTGAACATCGTATCAGACAAATTCTTCTGTACAAAATTATCTTTTTACTTCAGCCACTACATTTCCGGAGCCCTTAATCTAAGAAGCTTCCAATAAAAAGGACGGAAGATAAGGAATTTGGCACTTATCTGTTTATGAAAACAGATATCAGTGAATATTCTCAGGCACAAAAATGCACACATTCTCCATTTAAAATCCTCCAAAGGACACTTGACAGAGTTTAAATGTTTCATTCTTCGATTGAGGGGGAAGAATAGTGGGAGAAAAAAGGTTTTCACTCTCGTAAAAGTAATTACAAACAACAAACATCAATTCCCACATGGTTTTTATCTTTTCTTGTGATTTTCAAAGAATCTGAAGTGCACTTGGCATCTTCTGTGTATTGTCTTTGTGCACAGCACTGGCCTCTTATCTCCTCTTGGATTCACAGCTGCGTCAATGCACTGACATCAGCGAATGTCACAGTGGAGCTATGCTGAGGACCTGGGCCATGATGCCAAAAATAGCTCGTTTTCCCCGAAACCACAATGCCAGTGCAGCGATGGCACTGGGACAGAGTAGCCACCAGCAGAGGGAGCGGCAAAGCTGGCCCAGAGGTCTCCTGTCTCCATGCCATTGCTCAAAACGGGAGAGAGGCACAAGGGGCGAGTGGCAATGAAGGTGGGAGTGCAGTTTTCAAAGGCAGTCCAACCAGCACCTCTCAGTAAAAACAGTGGGAGGTTATTTCACTAGTGCCAGTGTTGCCCTGCAATGCTGAGCTAGGATGTGCTCTCAGCTCACCTAACACAAGCAGCACCCAGACAGTCCATCCCAGTCTCTGCTTGACTGAAACAAGCCCTAATTTTGTTCCACCTCTGTGAAGTGAGCAGACCTCATCCCACCTACCTGCTGGGCAAGAACAGGGTAGGGGGAAAGCGGCTATGTCCTCAAAACAGTCCTTTAGGTCAAATTGTGGCAGCTGAGGCACACCAGGTATGTTGGGATATGCACTGGAAGAATACTAACAAAGCAAAGGGCCCTTTGGTTGGGTGCCAGCCACCACAGAGGGCATCAAGGATGCAGTTCCACTGGAATCACACAGGGGTGTGTGTTCCCCAAGCACTGGCAGGGCATCTGTCTGAGCACTGTCCCCTTTGTATGCAGGAGAAAAGTTTAGGTGGGGAGAGCACATGAGCTGCTGTAAGTAGATGCAGAACCAGAAGAACTGTTCTGTCTTCACACTCTGAAGGTCCACTTGATCACCAGCATAAGCTGGAAAACTCTCAGAGTTTCCTGAACTGACACCAGTTCTCAGGCCTGGGACAGAGTATCACTGGGGCTGCGTGACACCCAGCTCATGCTGGGAGGTTGTGCTGAGACAGCTATGCTAAATTTACCCCACCCTGGGACTCTCTGCAGTGGGCAGCACAGGTTTGGGCAGCTGTAGCAGGCTTGGGAGCTGTCGTGAGTTTTTCTGAGATTCTGGCAAAGCCCCAAAGTGGCTGACTCACTTCTCCTCTCAGGTCAGTTCTTCACAGCTGTAACTCCGGTGAGACCAGTGGGCTATTTCTGATGTACACTGCTGTACAGTCACAGTCCAGCCCATTACCCTAGCTGGTGAAGGATGGCTCCTGTCTCCAGTGGCCTTTATTTAGCTTTCACTTCAAAGCTGTTTCATAAGAGGGCAACCAATGTGAAAACCAATGTCTTTTTGTTGGAGATTCCCCATCTTGAGTTACCTGGTGACTTTGAAGTTGTTAGAACCAATGAACTCATTATAATCAATGCTCCTGTCCTCTTTGTCAGCTGTACACAGCATACAGATTTGTCATTTGTAGTTAGAGGTGACTTGGCATTCGTGAGTTGTGTCAATGGATACAAAAGCAGATTCATTCTAATTATATCAAAGCTCTGATCAACTTAGTAGTCTAGTCTAGTATTTTAAGCCCTAAAGGTTCATTAGCAGTAAATCATGCAGGTTACAAATAAAGTGCAAGAGGGAGGGAAAAAAAAAAGAAAGAAGTTAACCGTATTCATCATCTTGGACATTTGGAAGGTAACTACCTGGACAAAATACCTTCAGAAAGCTCTGGCACATTTCTTCACTCTCTTCTCTTGTATTCTGTTAATACTCTACTAAAACTGTTGACTTAAAACACCTCCGTTCTGTTTTCTCTGTGTGTAATGGCAGGTCTGCTTCAAGGAGTCTGGGCAGTGGCTGGCAAGGGCTTGGGTGCCTGGAGATTTCCAATTGCTACTTTTGACCCTGGCCTCTGTAGTCTTCTGTTTGTGGCAGATCTATTTGCTTGTGGAGCAGCTGTGAAATTGCAGCAGATTTTCGGAATCCATGAGAGTATTCGTGCATTGCACTGCATAGGATAATGTGTACCTTGTGCTCTGGGCAACACACTATAATTAGTTTGTAGAAGTTGTTTGTCTCTGAAGATCTATAAATACACATACATAAAACTATGAGAGACTAAGCAGTCACATGCTTAGAGCAAATGCATTCTAATGCAGAAGAGCTTTGTATGCTGATCACATCCTGCCCCCCCTCTTCTCACCCCCTGAAATGTGGTTCCACTCCTGATCTTTCTTTCATTTCACGTAAGACTGACCAAAAATATTTAATTTTCTTCCACAGTAGACTAAAATGGATGGAGAATTTCCCGCTGAAATCAAGGGCACTCACCATTCAGTGACAAACAGCCTCCACCTGGGCTGTATTTATTCCCTTGCTCTCTCTCAGAGCAGGCAAAGAAAGAAAATAAAAAATAAACACCTCAAGCAGAGGTATCAGCTCCTCTTGTCAAACGTTTTCCCTTGTGATTTACTGCACATCATCTGTGTACCTCTGGTCAAAAGCTTCATTTTACAAAACAACCTCATTCCCCAAACAAAACCCTTCAACTTTTTCCAAGTTACTTTTTCGATGACCTATTCTCCCATTCCTTCAGTTTAAGAGAAAAGACAAAGAATTGGGTTTCTTTCTGCAGTAATTCTTGCTGGAGAGGGTTCCTACCAATACCTGCTGTGGTGTTAACCATTGGTGTGCCAGCCTCTGCTAGAAAGCACAAAAGGAGGGTGGATTTGATGTTAGAGTAGAAGTAAGCACTGAAGTGCCTGGGTACCTCCCTGCCTGGATGTAGCTGAGACAAGGAGAGGGGAACATCGGGAAGAGTCTGGCAAAGCAGATGCATGTCCCTGCCTGCTTGGTCTCTGCCTGGTCAGACCCTGCCCAGTCCTGCCCTGCCTGGTACCTGCTCAGACCCTGCCCAGTCCCTGCCCAGACTCTGGCCGGCCCCTTCCTGGTCCCTGCCCGGTCCTTGCCCAGGCCCTGCCCGCTCCTGCCCGGCCCACACGGAGCTGTCCCTTCAGCACCACGTCCGAAGAGACCGGGCAGTTGGAGCCGGGCGGGAGGGGCGGCAGGCACGGCTCGGCTCAGCCTGGCACTGCTCGGCCCGGGCAAGGATCGGACCCAGCCATCACTCCCGGCAGAGGGGTTGGGGGGCTTCTCGGCGGAGCAGGGCAAGAGGGTTGTGCAAAGCGCGGGGGTGCCAAGGGGAGTGCCAAGGCTGAGCAGTACCTGCCGTGTGTGCGGGGAGGGTGGGAGCGGGAGGGCTCGGGGGAAGATGCGGAGGTGTGGGAGGGGGGCGGGGGGCGAGGGGGTTGGGTGTGCAGAGGATGGGCGGAGCGTGAGGGCGCAGGGTGCGTGTGCGTGTGCAGAGGGAGGGAGGGGTGGG
>WUAM01000383.1:16623171-16655284 GCA_024336885.1 Actenoides hombroni | reverse complement strand
CCCGCTGCCCAACCCGCCCTCCCCAGCGCCCGCCGCCGCTTCTCAACTAAGTTGCCGAGAAGCCATTTCCGACCCGGCACCTTCCCCGAGAAAGGAAAACCTTGCCAGGAGCCGTGCTCATCTCTTCTCTCTGCATCCTCTTTTGCAGACGTGGCTGGTCCCGGCTAAACATGTCAGGAAGGCTCAGAGCAGCACGGCAGGCTCTGCCCCGTTAGCCCAGGGGGGCTCAGCCATGAATTCCTCCCCTCCAGGCCCCGGGGCCCCCCCCGGCCCTCTGGAGCTCTGGCAGGAGGAGAACCAGACCCAAAGTGGGCTCTGGAATGGGAGCCAGGAGCTGGGCTGGGAAGAGCTGGAGAAGATGCTCTTCCTCTTCGTGAAGGAGCCCATCACCATCAGCCTCACAGCAATGTACTTGGTGTCCTTTGTGGTGGGCTTCGTGGGCAACATCATGTCCATCAGGGTGCTCACCCGGAAGCGCCGGAGTCGGGCATCCAGCCTCAGTGCGACCCGCAGCCTCCTCATCAATCTGGCGGTGTGCGATCTCATGGTGGTTTGTGTCTGCATGCCCATCACCGTGGGCAACCTCATCTACAAAGCCTGGGTGTACGGGGACTTCCTCTGCAGGGCCGTGCCCTTCATCCAGGCTGTTTCTGTCTCCGCTAGTGTCCTCAGCCTGACCGTCATCAGCGTCAACCGGTACTACAGCGTGCACAATCCACTCAACGCCCGGTCCTTCTTCACCCAGAAGAGGATCCTCAGCACCATCCTGGTGGTGTGGTTGTTGTCCTCAGGAATATGTATGCCACTCATCTTCATGAACAAACGGGATGAGATTGGGGTGGTGGAGGGCTTGCCTCTGGTGTTTTCCATCTGCAGGGAAGTTTGGCCTCAGGAGAGGCTCAAGCAAGCCTACAACTTTCTGCTCTTCTGTGCCCTCTACTGCCTGCCGGTCCTATTCAACATGGTCATCTGCTTCCTCACCGTGCGCCGGCTGTGGAGCCGCAGCAGCCAGCTGAAGGAGAGCACTGCCCTGAATCGATCGCTGCCAGCCTCCAGGCTGAAGATCCGGAAGAAGGTGGCACAGATGGTAGTGGCCCTGGTCCTGCTGTTCGCAATTTCCTGGCTGCCCGTCTACCTGATGGACATCTGGATTGATTTCAACATTCCCAAATCTTTGCAGGATGTGACTCCTTCTCCTTGGATCCTGCAGCTCAGACCTTTTGCCCAGTGGCTCGGTCTCACCAATTCCAGCCTCAACCCTATATGCTATTGCTTTGTTGGGAACCTCTACAGGTCAGCCAAGGAAATGAAAAGCAAATACCACCGAAGAATGGTCTCTCTCTTTAACTTCTCTCTGTCTGAAGGGACAGCCCATTCCTCGGTCCCAGAGCTGCTCTCTTACCAGAATTCAATGGATCCTGGAAGGAAAGGACCCTCTGCCACCCCCACCACGGGCAGAAGATGTCAGGGAGGTCATGGCCATAAGAACAAGTGTGGACGCTTGAACTTGTGCCAGCATCCACCTCTGAACACTGTCTCCAGTGAGAACACTTCCTTGTAATTCTGCTCAGGAAGTGCACCTCATACCCTCATCTCCATTTAATAACTCTTCAGAGGTTTCTGAACCAGATATTTTAATGATGGAAAAAAACTTTCTTCTAATCACTCCCACCACCAGTTCAAAAGTACTGAGACAGGAGAGGAAGCAAATTACAAGAAAAAGATGATGTATTTTAACTCAGATCAAGTTTTAAGACAAATGGTTTTTACAGGGGACAACTGGATGTGTAGCCTGTTGCCCAGTCAACAGTCACATCATTAGATAGATCAACTGCCCAAGAGTGAGCTCTCCCTGCAGCTCCATTTCTAGATGCAG
Organism: Actenoides hombroni; assembly: GCA_024336885.1. Lineage (NCBI taxonomy): Eukaryota > Metazoa > Chordata > Aves > Coraciiformes > Alcedinidae > Actenoides > Actenoides hombroni. The sequence continues at coordinate 16,653,408 of WUAM01000383.1, read as the reverse complement.
AGATGCTGTTTGGATACAACAACGATTTGACTGCTTGCTGCTGCTCACCCTGTGCTGATGAAGAGCAGCGATAAGAGGCACTCTCTGCTTCAAACCCATCAGTTGTAGTTGCAGGCAGTGAAGAAATGCTAGAAACAGCATCATAAAAAGTAATACTAGTGGAGAATTTCACACACTTTACCACTTGAGATTTCATTGTCCGGTCATATTGTTTCACTCCTTCATGCAAATAAATTCTCCTGATGTGAAGAGACAGTGCCAGAAGTCCTAAAGCAACCATCACCACTGCACATTTAGGAATTTAGAAGGGATAATGTGGCCTCAGAGGTGATTTAAGAAATGCAATAGGAAAATATTCTTTGGGCATCAGCTCTCTTTTTTACAGCTATGTTCCTGCAGGTGGAGTGGAAAGAACTGGGCATCTATTAACATGATTTGCACTTGAAAAACCAGCCCTTGTTCAGCTGTGTCTGTATCAAACAAAGTCAATGGCATGTGAAAATAAAAATAGAAAGTGGTTTATAGCTAATAAAATCAGAATCAACTAATGCAATGCTATTTGTCTGGGAAGGAGAGAATCAAAGTGCTTGCTTTTTCTGAGGATCAGAAGTAGGTTAAAACCTATTTCTTCCATCATCTCCTTTAAAGGAGGCTTTGATAAATAAATTGTGTATTTTTATTATGTTAGCATCGAAAGGCCCCACCAAAGCTTCAGAATTCTATTGTGCTGAGCACTGGATCTGCATTCATAAAGAAAGGAAATCTTTCTCCCAGAGATCTAAGTGAAAACACATCAGACCAGGCAACAGGTGGGAGAAAAAAAACCACAACAAAGATGCAAAAGGCTGCAATGAAACTGGAGCTCATCCCCTCTGCCATGCCTGCCCAACACTAAGGGTGAGGGGATGTACACAGACTCCTGACACCAGAAGTGCCCATGCCCCAGCTGCTGGTGTACCAGCACCCAGCATGGCAGGGCTCTCCTCTTAGCAAGCCCCAGAACCAACACAGCAGCCTTCCTGGGGGAGGATTTTGCATTTAATAGCACTCAGATTTTTGATGACTGTAGGCTTTTCTTAATTACTGAACAAGGGAATGCTGTTCTGAGTAATCGAAGTTTCAAATAATATCCTCTTGCCTTCTAGGGAGCCTTTTGCTCGCAAAAAAAAGAGAAGAAAAATAGCCATTCAGCCCAACAGTATTCCCACCTTTGTAATGATCGCTCAATAACATTTCACTTTAACAACAATCTGCCTGGAAAACAAAAGATTCCTCCTTAACAGGAAGCACCATCTGCAATCTGTATTCTCTTTTTGTGTGAAGGAGAAAGAAATTACAACAACCCAGATTTACTTAGGGTGAGAAATGGCTTTTATGTGTGCTGGGAGGTGAGAACATCTGCATTTTTGCAGCTGATACAGGAGTGTACCTACTGCCTGATCTTTCAGTAACTGTGGAGAAAAGCCTGTGAAGATTTTCTTTCTTCTTTCAAGGCTTAGTTTTAGGGCTGGCTAAATGTGCCAGGCTGAGGAGCATTAAAAGCTTGCTCCTAATGCCCACTGACTCCAGGTCCTGTAATCAGATGTCCTCCAACTCAAGACCAGATGGCACACAATACCATAACTTCCCTGTGTTGCCCTGACCAATGTATTTAGTCCTGCCCTGAATAAAGCACAATGAAAGGACTATGGAGATGCCAGACCAGCTCCCTCCAATGTAGTGACCTGACTCTGAAAATGGCCAAATGATGCAGTCAAAGGTGCAAGAGATCCACATTTTAAAGTATACCAGAGAAGAATTTTTTTCTCTTAATTCATGAGCTAATGCCTGGATCCTGCCCTGAAAGTCTCAGTAACCTCTAAGGAGGCAGAAATACCAGGGACTGTGTGTCCCCCTGAACGTGCCTGTGCCTTCTCCTCCTGATGCAGATGCCCCTGCCTTTCTTCAGCACCACAGCGTTCCTGACCACCAAGACACACTGTGGCAAGGGCCACTTCCACTGGGCAAGGTTATCTCCTTTCCATACTTTCAAATGTATTTCCCAGTTTCATTCAGTGCTCCTGTTTTCCTATAATAAAGTTGAATCGCTCACTTTAACTCCTCCTTGTCTCCCTCGGTGTCCCTCTCCCTATCCCCCACGCTCCAACCGCTTCTCCGCTGTTTCTATAGCGAACCTCACCCTGCCTCTCACCTTTATCACTCTTTGCCTGCTAATTCCCCCCTCACTCTAAACAGCTCATTCATGTCTTCACTCCTCTGATGAAAAATCCCTTCCTGCCCTGCTGATTTGAAGGGCTCCTTTTATGCAGCAGACACCTGTTTGCTAAGGAGAACACTGATTTATTTTGCACGGCTTACCCGACGGCTGCCAGGTAGTAATGAATTTCGGTCACTATCACCCAAGGGTAAATGAGAAGCAGTGACGTCAATGTGAAAGCCACACAGCATTCCGTGAGCTGCCCAGGCTCTGGCAGTGATTTTATTAACCTGAACAGGCCTGTGGAACACAACAGGGCCTGGGTGACTCACGCTGGCTCCACGTAAGGTGAAACCTCGGCATTTGGGAAAGTGCCTTTTTTCCCCTTCCTATCCAATAAAAAATCTCTTTCTATTTAGGGCTGGGAAGACACCTGAGCATCCTCCAGGCCACACAAACTTCTTGTTTCAGATGGCAGGCACTTTGATAGGCATTCACGGGACTCTTGGCCCTTTGAGGAATCAGAAGCAGACACAGGTCTGGCTGGTGAACACAGATGGTTTCCTCAAAGGAGCTCAAGCCAAATGTCTTACACGGGGTGTGTGGTTGAAGAAGAACATTTCTCTCTAAAAGCGCCCAGGCAGACTGGAAATGTGAATTTTAAATGTCTCAAGGACAACGTTTTCCAGCAGCAATGCTGATAACGCATCTCAGTCCCACTCTTCCCCCAGCAGTCTTTCTTTTCTGCTTTGCCATTTGAATCAATACAGGCATTTTACCACAACCAAAACAGGGTCTAAAACATCTTTACTTGAATCTCCTTTCTGTGGTAAGGACTTACGGAGAGTTGATGTTCAGCAATGGGAACACACCATGATACTGTCAGTATTGTCTCAAAGATGCTACAGGTTTATTTTCTGCCTGTGAACCACTGGAGATGAAAAAAGAGATAATCTTTTGTACTAGGTATCATAGAGGTACATACAATCACGACTGGTACGTAGGCCTCGCATGGAGAACGATGAATCACTGTTTCTTATAATAAAATACTCAAGGGAAGCCAGTGAACTGATTAGACAGCATGTGTCAGGGCAAGGCAGCACCTTTCCTCACACCGTGGTAGCTGCTGAGCTCACAGGCAGAGGAGACGGTGAGGGCTGAAAGCAATAAAAAGGTTCAAGAGGAGACTGGACTATTCACAGCAGAAAGGGCCATCAAGAGCTATTAAAAACAATGATACAACTTCTGACTTAGAGGGCATTGGGTATATAACCTGTAACTTCCACTCTTGCTACCAGCCACCACTGGGAGTAGGATGCTGGGCTAAGCATCTTTCAGTCTGTTCGGTACCATTGTTCTTACGACCCTATGCAAAGAGCCTTCCACATTAGCATGAATCCTGTTTTAAAGAGTAGGAGGAGAGCATGGTATGATTTCAGACCTGGCATAATTTCATCAACAGGAAAACTTTGCAGGACACTGTCACCTGGAGGTAGGACACATAAATGCTGACACAGCACAGGCTGAGAAATGCTCACTCAGCCACTTGCAGAAGGAGAGCTGAGCAGTCCCAGCAGTTAGTGCATGGTGCCCACTCCAGTGCAATACCACAGAAACAACAGATTCCTCCCTCTTCTAATATTCATCAGCCTTCTCAGGGTCAGCACCTTCACCACAACAACCCTGAGCATCCCAGAAAGGAGAATGTCCTCCAAAGGGGGGGCTCTAACTCCTGCTTGTTGACATTTTATGTGTTATACTTATTGATGCTCGGATTCAAACTAGGATGGAAGCTGGCTGGTGAGTAATCTGCAAAGCCAGCAGCCCCCAGCATGGTTCCCATGTCTCCTCCTGCGCTTCTGCCACCACAGCACATCCCATACACAAACACCTGAGATCTTCTGCCTTGAAGTACCTAAAAAAGTGGGGAGAGCGTAGGAGCGGCCTGGAACTCCAGTGATGTCCTTGTTGTTAAGAACCAGAGAACTCCGTGTGAATTTTCAAGGAAAAATCAGTGCAGCTCAGTTTCCCTTTGTGATTATATTCAGCATGAAAATAAATCACTGGTGGCTGCTAGAATAACAAATAAAAAAGCAGCTATGAGCAGGTACTACCCAAGAGATTGCTGGAGCCCTATGGGGAAGAGTCAGACTCCAGGAAAGTACTGCTTGCCTAGCACGTATGGGGATCGTATGAGACTTTCCCAGATCTTCTGGGAATGAATAACTACTGGTTAGGTCACAGCCAGGGGCACAGAAACTGCAGTAGTTGCTTTCTCTGCCTGCTAAACATCTTTAGGCAAAGTCCCAGGACTCAGAACGGACACAATGCAGCTGTAAAGTCAATGCAGTCTCAGGCAACTGCCCACCCCCCACTTCCCTGCCAGCCCCTGCCAGAGGTTTCTGAGTGTCTTGATTTATGGATTTTTTTTTTCATTCTTAGTTTGAAACAATCAGGAAAACCTGATCTGGGGTAGAGGAGGAGATAAATGCCTGATCTGGGGAGAGAAGTATGCTGCTTTCTACCTCTCACGGGTTCTACTCACTGAAGGCTGTGAAGCAGTCATATAATTCAATTCTTTCATTATTCAAATAATAATTTTAATTATTATTATTCAGCAATAAAAATGGATGCAGCACTTGAAGAAAACATTTCTCCAAGGGAGGAATCTACACCAGAGTCTTTCTGTGTGGTGTCTCTTGCCACTTGCAAGGAACCCCCTGAAGAAATCAGTGTCTGAGCACAGCAGTAAAGAGCTGGCTCAGGACTGCCAGAGCAGGGGCCACTGATTACCTTGTGATTAACCTCACCATACAGAGAAGCGAAAGAGAAAGACTGATGGAGCTGCAGTGTGACCTTTGATTTTAAATGTTTTCTATGCCCAATGTTTTCCCTCTTACCTCACTGCACCCTAAGACTGCCAGTTTATGTTGCCAACAGTGGGAGGAACTATCTGGGAGGAACTATTTATTTTAAAAAATACATATGAAAGATTTCTGCACCTGAAAGACCCAGGAATTAACAGCTTGTCCCCATATACCTTACCCCTGTCTCTGTGAGCTTTGTGATAACAGACAGATACCGTGGAGGACAAAATGCTGTGCGCACCGTTGGATAAAATGATCAAACTTTAACCACTCCTTAAGCAGGTGTTTCCCTCTGCCAGGCTCTCTGGGGCCAACCTGCAGAGAAGCGAGCAGTCAGCACTGCTCAGGGGCTGCTCTGGATGTCCTGGCCAAGCTAAATCTCTCAGCTCTGCACCTCCAAACGCCAAGGACTACATCCTCAAACAGAGCCACCAGGAAGGATTCCTAGGCTGGCTCCCACGCTGCATGAACCAGGCTTTGCTACAGCCTGGAGATGTGTTACACTTGGCCCGTGCAGGCTGGGGAGATTGAACAGCTCTCATTTCTGATCACTGCAGCGAGGCTGAGCTTGCAGAGAGTGGCTGCAAGGACCTGCTGACCGCAAACTGGCGATGCTCCAGCATCTCTGGGCGGCTGCACCGGCACGCTGCTACCCCAGGTGCTGCACAGTCTTTGCCTTTCTTCATTTTCCTCTTGAAGTGTTTTCAGTCAACCTCTGCTTTCCTCTCCTCAGCCATTCACCATAAGAATGGAGCTGCTGAATTAAAGAGCTGTATGAATGGGTCTTTAGGCAGGTGTATTCCATTACCTGGCACTCACAAGTCATGAGCTGCTATTTCTCAGTGTGAGGAAGGAAAATAAGGCAGAACATTCAGGAAATAAGCTAAAAAATAAAAAAAAGGAATGAAAGAAAATCCAGACAGGAAAATAAAAAAAACATCCTAAGGCAATTACTGGAGAAGAAAAAAAGCTGCCTGGGATACTAAAGCTCTCACACACCTGCTAATCTCTTCTGATAAAAGTCTGACTGGCTAAACTAATAATGCTATTAAATCTGCAGCAGTCATTACCAGCCCAAGGATCTCACAAAGCCACGTGCCTGGAGGAATACCATTTCCAGCATGAACATGAACAACCAGCAGCAGGTTAAGTGGTACCTGCCCCTGAGATGTCAGTGTAATTGCTGAGTATCTGTGACTCAGTAACCTCCCTAATTGCCTCCCTCAGGTGAGAATGGAACCCAGGTTTCCTAACGCTCCATCCAGCACTTTCTGCTTTTTCAGACTGTTCCTCTGGGTAGCACAGAAGAAAACAAGAAGTTCCTGCACAGCCTTACAGTATGGATCAGTATTTGGAGTGGACTAACTCATAAAGTTTCCATGAAAATTGGGATGTTCTTCTTCAAAAGCCAATGACACAACGGCTTCTGGCAGAGCTGCATCAAGAAAAGGATATGCAATGGCAAGTGTCAAAAATTCCCTCCTAAATCCCCATGGCAGGGGCAAAGCTGTCAACCACTCCTCTGTGAGCGGGAGGAAAACTGGGCTGGGGTGGGATGAGCAGCCCTGTGAGGCCCAGGTGGTGACCCTGGCACACTGGGGAGGAGGTGCAGAGGTGCAGCCAAACAGCAACGGGAAAGGATGCTCAAGAGTTTGTGCACAAACACGTGTGTTGCCATTGCTCCAGCCAAGTGCCCGGTGAGGCGGTGGGGATGCTGCCTCCTCAGTGGCAGCAGAATGTGCATAGGTTATCTGCTGCCTGAAAACATGCAGCTCCTGCTTCTCTTTCATTCCCTCTCCACCACTATTGACTTCGGCAGAGTTTCATCCAATTTATACCAGCAGGAGATTACTGTGAAGCCCACAGTGAATGAAATATTGTCAAGATGAGGCTGCTGTCACATCAGCTGCTGTAATTCCATCGACTTAATGGATCTACTCCTAATTTACAAGTCAGAGCTGGATCTGGCATCAGAAGCTGAGTACAAAGGTGTCATTTTTATATAGTCAAATTTATATCTGAAATAAATACCTCATTAGATCTTTCCAAGAGGTCCGAGCTGCAATGTGTTCATTTTTCTCCCCGCAGAAAGGTGAAATTCTCACTAAGGTTTTCAGGTTACCTTCAGGTCTCAAGGGTGGATTTTTTCAGCCATCTGCTTGTTCCACATGGACATTCAGGGAACAAAATCTCCAGGGAGTCCTCCAGCAATCTGCTGTGAGGACTATTAAGCCCCTTCCCGAGGCTTGCCTTTGCCAGGAACAATGCAGCACTCTATGATGTACAGCCTCTTACAGTGAAAATGAAGATAATGAACCCATCTATATGGGCTTTTCTTGTATACTTCAGAAATAAGGAAGACTTACATATAAGTACACTTACCAGTCAATAGTTCTGTAAGCATATCAAGTTCAAAACACCCTGTTCCCTCCAAAACTCATTGAATATCTATGACCACAGGCTGTGAATGGAAACTCGTGGCTTAACCAGTATTATGTCACACAGGACCAACTGAAGGAGAATGAAATGGATCTACACAGACCCATGTCCCAGAAGAAAAGCACATCTACAGCAGCCACATGTCTGCATCTACAACAACAGTGAAGGAAAACTGTGTAGGGTGGGAATGTCTTTGCACTCAAGTAAACTAAAATACTCTTGATCTCATCTCCCTAATTCCCTTCCTGAAGTCTGGGCAGGACAGCGCTGAAGCCAGAAAGCTGCCAAAATTGTCATGGAAACAGCAAAGCTTTTCTGCACGGCACGGTGCCAGAACTGGAAGCCAGAATTCCTAGCAACAACAAACTCTTTCCCCAGTCTCTTGCTCCGTCAAGCAAAAAGTGAAACTCAGGAAAGTGTGGGACAGTGATGGGTGCAGGGGTCTGGGCAGTGCTAATGGGGCAGCTCCCCTTCCTCCATGCTCACCACCAAGGGAAGCCAAGAGAGACACTGCCAGGACACAGGGAAAGCACAACACAATCAGACAGCAAGACCTTAAGTTTCTTATCTGCAGACTTGAAGCTGTTAAACAGCTTTTAAACCAGCCGGTTTTTAAAGAGCTGTTAAACCAAAGAGGCAACCAGAGGCATTCTTTGCTGCCTGCTCTTGTAGTGCAAACCTACAGCCATTAACCCATAGACTCTTCCCATGATGGTACTCTTGTGGCATGGCACTTCCTGATGAAGGTCCATATCCTGCCCTATGGGAGGAGAGATGTCCTCTGGTGGTGAGAAGGACTCAAAAGGAGTGAGAAAGAGAAAAGTGTTGTTTCATTTTAGCTGATAAGAGTGAGCATGTTTGGTCAAGCAGCCTTTGGCCATGGGAAATGTTTTGATAGATTATTGTTGTGGGTTTTTTTTTCCAAGTTCTTTCTCAACTGTGAGAAAAGTTAAGCATTATTTTTCTTTTTATTCCTTGGCATGCTCTGCTGGAATAAGAGAAATCTGCAAATAAAGGGGTGGGGTGATGGAGCGTGACCCTGAACAAAGAGATGGACACTGTACAGAACTGAAAACATCTTAGGTTGTGAAGCAGGAATAAAGAACATAAAGTAACATTAGCTGTTACTTTATGAGATGTACGAAGACCTCGGCACTTCCTCTGCTAGGAGAAGTGGCTTCAAGAACCAGATAGCCAACATGGGGACTACATGAATTTGTCTTAACATATATGTCTCTCCCCTTGGTATGTGATGGTCTGCTGTCCACACAGTGAAGGGGAGGACAACTGGCTTTGCCAGTCCATGCTGTTCTTTCCATGGCCACCTCAAATGGAAAATGCTGGGTGACTCTCCCCATGTCTCCCTTGTACCACTGCACGAGCTGGGACTTGACTTCCCTCCGTCCTGCCATCCCCAAGGAGATGCAGGGAGCCTGGTCCCACAGGCTCCACAGCCCCAGGCTTTGGTCCAGGAAAAGATAGGCTGGAGCTGTACAGACTCCATTGCAAGGAGCAGGTCCTCAAAGGAGCTGCTATCTGCATACATTTGAAAGCACGGTTATTTTATTTGCCCTTTCTTTGCTCCTATTTTTTATTGCTAGCTGTTTAAACTTTACAAACGAGGCTTTTTCTTCTCTTGTCCCCAGAGAGTCAATGCATTAAACAAAACATTAAAATATACTCATAATCACGGAAACTCTCTCATATATATTTATAATCTCAGAATTACCGGCATTAATGCAGAAGTGGCTTCTACGCCCTTAACTCTTCTCAATGCTTCTCTGTATCCAAAATATACAGCACACAAAAGATAAACACACTGAAACTACCCAGCCATTAACACATCTACCATTTTACAAGGAAAAGCCAGTGAAGGAGACAAACACAATTATGGGGATGTGTCTCCTCCGCTGTCTGATCATTAAGGACGACGATAAGAGAATTAAGTGTCACTCCAAAGATTCTGGTGACTTGAGGGCTGTTTCCAACATGAGAAGCACTAAGCAGAGAAAAAGAACAATGTGGAAAACCCACAGTGATCCAGGGCAAACAAGCTGGCTTGGAACCTGTGTGCAGCATGGGAGCCGCCCAGAAATACTGGGGGAACAATTGGTAAAGAAGGGAGGAGTTAGCCTGTATTTTCAATGGTTGCACCCAAATTACTTCACATTTTCAGACAGAAACAAGACACCAAGAGCAGCCCTCAGCCATGCTCTGTAGGAGAGGGGGGTAGAAGATGAAGACACTCAGTGCTTCTCAGCACCAGCAGATAGAGCAGCTACTACCTGCTCCGGCCCCCCTTCAGCAATCTCAAGCTCTTGAAGATGTGCTCAGCCCCATCTCAGCCACATTTTGGTGCTGTTTTCACAGATGGTGAAGAGATGACGATGTCAGGATGCCTCCTCTAGAGCCATGAGATGGTGGCAGACCATCTTAAAGTCACTAGCATCTGTGAAGCCCATGGAGTCTCCACTCTAAGCAAACACCAAAGTGATGGAAAATAACCTCTGCTACACCTGAGCCTCAGTTTCTTCTCGTATTACCTTTGCTTTTCTGTTATTCCTGGGGAAGAATTGCTACAGCTTTATCCCAGGGTGGGAAGAGTCAAGCCTACCCAATCAAGAAGCCAGCTTCTTCCTTGTGCTCCAAGCACCAAAACACAAATACAAACCCTCTGACACACACCACTCAGCTGGAGCATCTTTGCAACCCCACGAACAGCCCCAACACCGAACAGCTTTTCTTCTAAGATCTTTGAATTTCAAGGCAGGCGCTGCTCTCTAGCACATCAGCTCAGTAATCTGACTCATTAGGGAGCCCTCAGCCTCTAGTTTCCATTTCAAACCAATGCTTTGCGCTGCCAAAGCACCTGTTTGTAGGTGGCCAACTGTTTGCTTGATTTGCGAGTACCCTCAAACCTCTCACAAATTCAATCAACCACCCTCGCGGGAATCACTCCCACAGCCTCACAAAATTTGAGGGATGCTACAAGGAATGGCCAGTCATGAAAAGCTGACCTTCAGCATCAGTAACTAATGTTGTTAAAGCTGACTCCTTAGACATTAGTAAGACTGACTGCTGCTCCCTGTAAGATGCATTGACGCCAAGTGCATCTTGAGTGTGTATCAGTAATAAGTTACTGTAGGTACCTTTGAGTTTCTTCAATCAAAAAGCAATCACCCTCCTCCCTTCCCCATGGCAACCAGGGTTTAGTAATCACCTCATCACCTATTCCAAATTGAGGCTGAAATACATGTTCCCAAAGACTGAAAGCTCCAGTCTTTATTAAACTGCAAATATTTGTTACCCGCTCAGACAAAGCATCTTCCAGTCCGCACGTGGATAAATGTTCCCTTCTCCAGTTTGAAGTATGGTGGGATGGGAAGGGCAGAGAAGGTAAATATTTAAACAGCCTGCTAAAGGAAAGCCATGCTTTGAGGCCCAGAAAACCAAATGCTCCACAGGTGGAACTTCCAACAAAAAAGCAAACAAAGGATCAGGAATGAAGTATTGCAGTTTGGCCAAAGGGAAGCCTTCTCTCATACCCTTTTTTCTGGCTTTTGCAGACAATTTGACAACCTGAACATTTGTGCTTCACAGAGGGTATTCTCATTTTGGGGCTGATGCAGCAAAAGATATCTAAGCCAGAAATCGAGGTCACCATTTGTTTCTCTGCTGTCAGCTCTGGTTGTGAGAAATTAGCTACTATGAATTCCAGCCTGCTCAGGGATAAAACCACCAGTGGATCTCTCAACACTTGCAAATATGCTTCCAAGGAGTCTGAAAATGGAGAGTTAAGACTCTCCTCAAGACATGACCAAGGAGCTGAGCACTCACAACAATTCTTCTCCAGAATCACTGGCTTCAGTAGGTTCCAGTCCAATAACAATCTGAGCCCAGAATTTTTCAAAAAAAACCCCAAACCCACGTGAAAATCCAGGGAAATTATATAATTTAAAAAATGAATGATCACAATTTAGGCACTTTTTTCCCAAATATTTGTGCTGTAAGAATCAGACGGCATGAGGAAATAGGGAAAATTTAAAGGTATAAATGCCTTCTGGGCTAATATTCAAGACCTGGGGAAAAACCTCTGCTGGATCATAACACATGTGCAGTCCCTGAAGTAAACATAACATCCCTCTGATAAACGACTCAAACAAATGCTCTGCATGGTGGGACCATCTACCAGGTGTCAACAGAAAGAGCTGAGAAATGGAGGATTTGAAATAACGTGTTGTATCCAGCAGACACAAGCAGATGATGTCTCAGTAAATGCAGAACAGGGTCAGGCTGTAACATGGGACTGTCGACGTGCAGGATTCACAAACGCATCTGCAAAATCCAGAAGAGCTACTGACTCCATCTCACAGTCTTCCCAACCATTGTGCAAACAGGTGAGAGAAACCCTCTTCCACAGACTCTTTCTTTCTCTAGTCTTCAAAGAAAAAAGAAAAATAAGATATGCACATGTTCTCTTTCTGGTGAGAACACATTAACTACATGCTAGCTTTTAACACGTGCTAGCTATGTGCACATTTCTCTTCCTACATCCAAAAAGTATAAACCTAAGAAAACATCCAACAGAAATGTTAAGCACCTGCTTTTGAACTAGGTCTCCTTCAATCCACACAGTGGGAAGTGTACAGAGCCAATTCAGAAGGGTTTCAATTAAAGCATACAGTAACACAATGCCTTCAGAAAAGCCTCCCTGCTGCACCTGCCCTCAGGTGTTGGTTTGGCTTCCAACCTGCCTAATCCTTTTGCTCTTTGGTGACACCAGAGCTCATCTTTGGCATGCATGAAGGAACCCAGCCCCTTCATCGTGTCATGGAGGTGGCCTTCCATGCCCTTGCTGCCCCACATCCCCAAGGTCAGTATAGATTTCCGACAAAAGTCCTCTTCCCAAGCCCTGATCTCCCAGGCACTCCAGCTCTGCAAGTCATGGAGTTCTCCACTGCTCTCTTCAAAGGCAGCTTCCTTCAACAGGAGTGGACCTCACAGTGTTCTTATAAAGAATGCACATCCTTAATCCTTTTTTCTTCCAAATTTTAAAGACTATATAAACATTTCCCAAACACTCACACATTGTTTCTAGGGAATTATGTATTGTGCTAGTCACTGAGTAAGATAAGGTTATAAGCAACTGTAAAAAGAAGATGCCATTTTGGTATTGTCCTCTGTTAAATTGCTGGACACTAATCCAAGTTTTTCACAAGACTGCTTTCAGGTCTTTCAACATTTGAGATCTGGATTTAATCTCCACCATCACAGATTCTGCGGCTCTTGAAGAAGTAATAAACTTCTCCATGATGTAGTTGGTCCAGAGATCCTTAAGATGATATGAAATGAGTAGGAAGTCACGCGTATTCCTAGGTCTGCTGCTGCAGTGTGATACCTCATTAGGCCTACTGAGAAGCTATTAGTACTTTTATGACTCAGATCTCCATAACAGTTGGGCATGTCACTGTGCCCTAGTAACACTCCAGTTTCCTGGGAGCGAACTCTGGGATATCTGAAATGGGGGTTGATTGTGTTTTGTCTGTTTCCAGCTCTGTAGGAAACAGCCCAGGATTCCTAACCCATCCTTGAACTGCATCATGCGGACTTTCTGTAAGTAACTTGATGTGAAAAGTGATGTCAAATTAAAAATCAGGTTGAAAAGAATCCAGCACTAAAATGACTGAGACTCTGGACCCTACAAAGAAAGGCCATTACATTCAATTCCCACGCTTCTGCAACATATATCAGATAGAGAAATTGAGAGGGTTTTTTTTTAGAGTTCAGCTTTGAAATGTAGTTGATGGCTCAGCAGAATCACTGCCCTGCATCCCACTCCTGCTTGCATCAAGACTACAGCACTGTGTCTCAAGGAAAAAAAAAAAAGTAAATTTCCAGAGGGATTTGTGATGAAACAGGATACAAGATTTTGCTATAATGTCCTGATTTGTTGCTATGATGATCTGATGAGATACTGAAATCTTCATTCCATATGACTGGAACTTAAATTATTTACAGACGAGCTACTTCAACCACCAATTTTTGCGAGGCATGAGGGAAGTCTAGATTTTACCACATTTCCAAGCTGGAGATAAAAACAATTTGGAAAAGATACTCTGATGACTTCAAGGTGATTTTGAACTGTAGCTTCTTCTCCATACACCAGTTTGGCGTCTCATAGGTCAGAGACATGGATATTGTTACTTACATCAACTTTTATTTAAGGGGAGAAAGGTCTTATCCCTATTCTGACCTATACTCCTCTGATACCAAGCTTTTAAAGCAGAAAGCAAAACTGGATTTTTTTATGACCTTTAACTTTGCAAAATAATTTAAAAAACAACAACATGAAGCAATGGTTCTATTCTTGTTCCAGCCATTGATGGTGGATGTTTTGCAATTCTTTATTTCCATTTTTAAGTCCATCAGGAGGACACTACTTGAGACAGCTCGTGTACCTGCTATATTTTGATACTTTGCTTTTAAGAGAAGTAGATAGGGGTGAGCTGAACTCCATGGAGCTTCATTTTGCAATCTACAGGAATATAAATGAGGGGCTTGTGAAAACACTTGCCAAGGATGCTGTTTATCTGCAGAACCGCAACAGAACACAGTTTATTAACATATATTTTATAATACCAATCGATAAAGTAATTGAAATATTTCAGGTACTTCTTTCAGGTTTTTCTTTCCATTAGAAATTAATGTTAGACATTAAACATTCTTCCAAAACACTTGAGAGCCGCAGCTTTTTTCAGCATGACACAAAGCCCTGAGCCTTCTCCTGTCTCTTCTCAGCCCCTTTGTAAGTCTCAGGATGTTAGAGCATAGTCCACTTAGAAGCCATTAGTCACCTATTGGCATATTTAGAAGGCTAATAGCTTTGAAAGTCTGATCCCTGGTCACATCGGATGCATGCAGCACCAGATCACCTGGCAGCACAACGTGGCAGAAGGACATGCACGGAATTGCCCATCCTTGCTGCTGAACCAGGCACAGCACTCTATGCTGTGATGATGCCAGCTAATGCCAGAGATGGGCAAACTGGTTCCCCAGATGGTAGAGCCCGCATTCTGGATGCCCGTATCTTCATAAGCATCCTCCAGTTGCATGTGGGATGCTTGTGGGAGGCTTCTTTAGGACAGGACTTTGTCTCCTCAGTCAGCTCTTGGCTAGGAAAAGCACCAAGCCATTGCCCAGGCACTGCGCTGTCTGTTCCTCAGCAGTTTCCAGGTTGCCATTTTAAGGCTGCATCTCATAGCAGCAAGGATTCCTATCTGACAGTGGCTCTCCACGTCCCCCTTTCCCAAAGAAACCCGGTGATGGTGAGAGATACCAAATGCCCATTCCAGAACTGTCTGTCTGTGCTGCTTATGCCCTGTCTATAGGAGATGTGGCAAGTGAGAGAGCTGACACACTGCCTAATGGACAAACAGCTCTGGCAGGCTTTGCTTACCTGTGATTCTTCAGCTCCATCTCAACCTTCTGCCTTCTCACCCTTCTTCACCTACTGAGCATTTCTCCATCATCTGCAAACTGCCATAGCAAAAAGAGAGAGAGAAACCATCATGGGTCTGGCTTCCCAGATGATACTCTGCCTTCCAGGCAGACAGGGAGTTTGCTCTGGTGTTGGGTCTGCCTGGGTCAGTTGTGTGGTTATTCTCCCTTGACATTCTCCCTCCTGCCTGCTACACACAGACAGGTCTTGTCCACCAACAGCATCTTTTCAAGAATCTCCTGAGCAGCAGGAGAAGAGCAATGAGACATGCCCTCAGCCAGTTGAAAACAAGGCAAAGGGCTTCCTCTTCAGGGCTTCAGACCCACCATCATCTCCAAATCTATGAAACACTTAGACAGCAGGAGTGAGACACTGTCTGAAGGATGAGAGAACCAAGACAGATCCAGACTGGTGACTGGTGCAACTTGTTTTCTTGCCGATGTTCTCCTAGGTTATCCCTGTCCTTTCTACCATTTCTTTCATATCCAACTCTACTGCCCTTTGTGATACTCATCCCTCAAGTCAGTGGGTCTTTGCTCCTCTCCTTTCTTCATTCTTTCCACCACCAGCTTTTCAAAGATGCAGCAGGAAGGACAGAAGTGGAACAATGTAAGATTTGGAGGTCTGCTGTCAGAAACAAGATACCCGTAAGTGCTGTTGGCTACCTATAGTCTCATCCACAGAGGTCCCTAAATCTAGACTCCTGCATCACCTTGTCCTCTTAAAATACGTATGTTCTCCTCATACAGTCATCCCTGGTGCTTTTGCCTCCACAAGGCCCCAGCTTTGCCCGCAGCAGGTTGCTGCCTGAGGTTCCCCAGCTGGGCACTAGGTGGCAAAACATCCTGAGAATTTCCCATCTCTGCCCCTTCCGAAGGGGCTGGGGGAGCTTTGGGCTGTTTTTCAAGCGCAGCTGAAAAGGTAGAATTTGCAAATCTAAACGCATAGAGCCCAACAGAGACAGGAGTTAATTTGTATTCCCATCCTATCTTCAGAAGGAGGTATTTGCGTCCGAGCGTCTAAAGCTGTTTCCTTCTCCACTGCTCTCCCACTGACAGATTGTGGCCATAGTGCTTCAAATATGCAAACAACAGTGCCTGATTAGAGCACAGCCTATCTATTTACAAAGATATGCTGGCTCCTTGTGATGGGCACAGGACAAGTGAACATGCAGCACGTGGTCCATGATGTCTGCAAGCCTTTTGCACAGGCAGCATCACCAGCTTCTCCCTTTAGCAGCTCCAAAATGAAGAATGGGCCATTTTGGCATCATGGTTCCACCACACCTCTCCATGTTGCTTAACCCAAATGCATCTCCCAACTAGGCTTGAGGAGATCTCTTGGTGGCAATTAGTTCTCCTCTCCCCTTTGGTGTGAGAGCCTTTCCCTGGTCTGTAAAAGCCAATACAGATTCAGAACTGTGTGAGTGACAGGTCCCAATATTTAACCATTAGGTTATTATGCTGCCAGGCTGATCTCTCCTGTTGACCCTAGGACCTCTGTTCTTCAACTACCAGTGCACCTACCAGGTTCTGATCTGTCCCTCCTATAGCTTTGGACAGTTGCAGGGTTCAGAGCAGGTGACTGAAAGACATTTGCCCCCAAAAAAGCCAGGTCCTCAACTCCTTGCCTTCATGACTCCCTGCTGGAAAGTGCTATCTTATTCCACAGTAATCAGCCCCTCGATGGGACTCAAGGACCGAGCAGACTTGGTTTGCAAAGCAGTGCCAGTCATTTCTGCCTTCCCTGCCAAGAGCTCTCTATCACCCAGCTATAAAACATCACACGCCGAGCTTCACTGTCTGGTGGGCGGGAGCTGGAACAAACCCACAGAAACTTGACCTCACAAGCTGCTTTTTCATCCTCTCTTAGCTCTCAGGATGTCAAATTCTCACCCAGACCTCTCCTGACTCTTTGCATTTTTACAGCCTCCTTGTTCAAAGGCTCTGTAGAAATTTAAAGTGTATATTTTGCAGGTTATAGAGGCAATATTGGCTAAAAGGGGTGACACCGGGCAGGGTCGGGCTCTCCAACCCTTGATGCTCTGCACTGCCTGTAGCATCTATGGGCAAAGACATCCCCACTGCCTAGCTCTAGGGAAGCTGGACTTGAAAAAGAGCAACCAAGACCCCCACCAAGGAGGGGATGTGGAGGAACCTGTGGGCACAGGGTGTCTGTAGCTCTATCAGAGCAGGAGACTCTAGTGGGCACTCTCAGCCTACATCACACTTGTCTGGTGGAGCATTTTGATGCTACGTGAAGGTATTGGAAAGGGATGCTGTGCCAACTCCACAGTTTGGCAAACAGAGAGGAAAATATGTTAAAAGCTGTGACTTCTGAGCATGTTCTCTGTCTGGAATCTGCCTGCAAAACAACTCAAATTTCTCAAAGGGATTCATTATTCAAAACTATTTGCTGAATAATTCCTGTGAGTAATTGCAGGTCTAAGGCTTGTCTGCAAACAATTCATTAGGAGCATCCGGGCAGGCAGCTATAACTGTGCTCAGACTCCAGTCTGCGTTCCTGGGCTGTGGGTGGATAACTCCAGAGTTGGGTGGGAAGGGTAAACAAACTTGTTTACAAAATCAGGATCTTGAAAAAAAAAAATAAATTAAAAAATTTAAAGAAATTGTACCAGTTTAAAATTAGCTGCTTCCACCAACGCTTCTGGATGTAACTGTGGTTGAAATAGTCTGGCAGAGAGAACTGGGCACTGGGAGACCAGCCCTGGGCTGCCACATCCCTGCACGTGGTGTGTGGCTCTGTCCTCCAGCTGCCAAGATGTCCCCAAGGGACCAGCAAAACTGGTGGAGCTGCCCCCACCCTCCACCCTTGCATGGCCCTGAACATTAAGGAAAGAGCTGCCTGCTGGAAGAGCATGTCACAGAACTGCCATCCCTAGAAAATGTCACCAAACAGCACTGACAATTCACATACGCATCTGGAGAAGGAGCAGAGACTGACTGGAAGCATTTCCAGAATTCAGGGCTCAAAGTGCACAGTAGCACTGGGCTGGGTACCAAAGTCATCACTCAGGCTACGTTTCATGCTGAAATCATGAAATAATAGATGTCCGATTAACTGGCAAAGCGAGATGCAAAGAGAAATACTGCTTACAGAGAGCTGGCATAGTGCCCATGGAGTTATAATAAGAATATTTTATTTGCCTGGGCTTTAGATAACCTATTTCTCTTCTCTCTTGCTGCCCCTGGGGCTCCTGAGAGTATACTGGTTTCTCGGAATAACTTTGCTTCTCTAGCATCTCTAAAGTCCTCTCCCAGTTCCATCAGCTCAAATATAATCTCAAATACTGCTAGACTAAACACAGCCCTAATAGCTGGTGCTGGAGATCAGAGTATCTAACACACTCAAACTGCACAGACTGCAAAGCTGAGGCTGTGGTACTCTTCAAAAGTTGCCTCCGTGGGAGCAGAGAGGTCTACTTCATTCTTTAAAAAGGCAGAGCAGGCAAAGTTAAAGCAGGAATAGGAAAAGAAAAAAAACCCAAAACACAACAACAACATAAAAAAACACCCTAGGAAAAAAAATATTTGGCAGGAAAAAAAGCCTGCTTAACACTGCAATTTCCTACGTCAAAATAAAACCAAGAAGGTGCCAATAGGACTAGACAGATGTCAACTTACCATCGACCTGCCCGGTAAGTTATTAAAATCCAGAGACTATTGCGTGCAGAAAATCTTGTGTACAGCTCTCTGGAGCTAACACAAGGCACGTACCACACATCCCTGAAAAAACACAACAGGAAAGGATCCAACTGCAGCACGCTAACCTATCAAATAAGCCTGATTTAGATTAAGGATAACTAGCATGAACTGAAACCTCTGCAGAAGGTGTCCAGCAAAATAAGATTTTTAATGGGTCAGTAGCTCCCTACAGGCGCCGCAGCAGCCACCTAATTGTTGGCTTAACTTGCCATGGAACCACAGCCTGGAGTAGTAACTGAAACCATTTCATTGTTGCAACCATTAACCTAAAACGTGTTTTCTGTAATCCTGTGCATCTGTCTGGCCCCAGAGCGTTTCTGAATCCTTAGAAACAAGTTAGTAGTTGTAACCCCAGGAAGGCTGGAGGCTTCAAGCAGATAAGTGACTCACTGAATATCAGAGTGTGACCCAGTTGCAGAACTAAGAATGGAAAACCCTTTGCCTGGACCTCTTAGTCATATATCCCAGGCTTTGGATACAGCCGTGTTCCTGGTGTTCTCTGCCCTTGGGAAAGGCAATGCAAAGGCAGCTCCAAGACATTTACATACAGGAATTTAATTGGATTAAACTGATACTGAAACATCCTGGAAATGTAACCTGTCAATTTTGCTTCCTTCTTCCTTCTTTTGTATTCTTAAATATTTTCCTTCTTTTCTTAAAAGAAATCCTTTGTTCTTAAAATCTGTTCATTCTCACTTCCTTCTTCCTTATTCTTAAGCTTCTCATTTTGCAAAGTCTCTATTTGCAGAGAACTTCACTGGAGAAAAAAAGGATATAGGTTCCTAATGAGAAGGGAGCCCATAAAATCACCTGCCTGTTAATCCTGCCTGGTGGTGATTTCCACTCTCCTGGCTTGATGACAGCCCAGAACACAAAACTGGATGGCTATGTAAATGACAAAGCATTAAAAGCCTTGCAGTCTCCCAGCCCAGAGTCCTGATCAGCCTGTGCTGCTGGGGCACTGGCTGCCCTGCCCGTCCCACAGAAAGCAGCAGCCCGCAGGGGATATGGGGCTGGCATTGCCAATCCCAGAGCTGACCTCCTCTGCACCTTGCACAGGTGCCAATCTCCTCCACGTCCCTAGCAGGGGGTGAAAGGAAACTGCTCTCCAACCCTCACCCTGCTCTTTTCTGTTTTGGTTTTGTTAAGAAACAAAAAGCATAAAATCCTCAGATTTTCCCAGACACAGGGAATGAAGTCCCATCGATGTTAGTCAGGAAACTACAAGAATATACACAGCTAATTCTGCGTTTTTCTTCCCCTTCTGTGCCACAGTGTGTTTAGGAAGGCACAGAAGTTATTAATAAGAATATTTTATTTGCCTGGGCTTTAGATAACCTGTTTCTATTCTCTCTTGCTGCCCCTGGGGCTCCCAACAGCCAGGCAGTGGTTGCATTTGCTGAAGAAGACACAGCTTTACCTCCCCATAACTTCAACCCCTGTTGTATGTCAGTGCCATGCTACTAAAGACAGCTTTATAGCACGATACAAAACCATCTCCAGGCTAACTGCAGAAGTGGAAATGGTATAGCTGTGATACAGCTCCAAGCCAGAAAAATCCTGCTGAGGAGCTAATTTCAGTTCCATCTCTTTCGGGACGGAGCTGGTGTGTACCCAGCACTATGGTGGGCTCTGCAGACACAGCTGCCCCCTCGGAGCTGCTCCAGAGACCTTGGAGGGATCGATGTGAGCTCAGGATTTCACTCTGTGAAGTGATGACAGAGTGAGAAGGAAAACACAGGATGCGACTGGCAAGTGGAAGACGTTTCCTCCCTGACAGCACCATTCTGGGAGCCCAGCAAAGCCCCAGTTCTCACCAGTGGAAGTCTGGTGCAGGTGCAAAAAAGCAACTGAGTAACTGAAAACACAATGAGACAGCCTTTTCCTGCCTTTTCTTGACCTCATCCTCTCTCAAACCAAACACTGCTGTTCTTTCAGGGGAGAAATATCCCCCGTTGCTTTTGACCAAACAAGAAAAGAAGAAAAACAAATCCAAATGGAGCTCATGCTATCTTTGGGTAACTGTCTGAAAAGGGCTGAGCAGAGCGATGTCTCGGTGCCACGCTGTCAAGCCCTGCAGCTGCAGGGCAGTTTGCTGCAGTAGCAGCACAATGGCCTCAGAAATGCCTTGCCAGGGTCAGGCAGATCAAGCCAAACGCATGTACTTTCCCCATTTTTACTGGGAAGGCACCAAATGAGGTCTTGGAGGCAAACGCATAGTGTATAACACCTAGATGTGAGAAAAACCAGGTTGTTTCCAACGCCTTGCCCACGTTGGTCCTTCACCAGCATATTAACTCCATCCTGATGGGATTCCTCCCACCATTGCTCTCAACTCCCACTACTACCCAGGTCTGTAAAAGGGCCAAGAAAGGATCCTACAGAAAGACTTTGCAGACATTTGAGTGGCATCACAATCTCTGTAGCATGATAACAGGCTTGTCCAAAGCAAACACCAT
The DNA here is from genome assembly GCA_024336885.1 of Actenoides hombroni. Taxonomy (NCBI): domain Eukaryota; kingdom Metazoa; phylum Chordata; class Aves; order Coraciiformes; family Alcedinidae; genus Actenoides; species Actenoides hombroni. Next base: position 16,632,223 of record WUAM01000383.1, on the reverse strand, counting down.
CAAAAAGAAAACAAACAAAAAGACAGAAAATGTCAAGCTCAGAGTTAAGAACAAAGCAGTCAATTGCTGTGTGTTCTTGGACTAAACATCATCACTGCAAGGAGCAAGTCAGAGTAATTTAACCAAAATGTTCTAGCAAAGAATCTGTTTCTGGCAACTATGCTGTATCGGAAATTTCCTTTCATTCAGCACGGACAGAAAAAAAAATCTAACACTGACAAAAGCAACTTAATGTATACTGAAAGCCTCTTCCTGTATATTGGAGGGGAAAAAAAAAAAAAAAAAGGGAAAAAAAACCCCAAACCAACTTGTCCCTGGTTGTCTTTTTAACCTAAATTGACAAACTCAAGAGTTAGATTTCATCTAGCATCTCAATTCCAAAGGCAAACGTTGCAAGCAGGCTGTTTTCCTATTACAAATAAAATGAAAAGCATTGCTCCCAAACCTGCAGACTTTCCAAAAGTCAAGAACTGGATCCAAGCACACTGACCTTTTGCTAAGCTCTGAAAAATGTAATAAATGCAAAGTGCAACAGCATCTGGAACCTGCCCCAACATCTTGAATTCACATTCTCACTTGCTGATGGAAGTTGCTTTGCCTTTTACTTTAAACTGATTTGCTCCCAGAAATTGTGCCGTAGCCTGGGGCCGTGGCTGTGCTGGGGGACCTGGTCCCATCCTGACCCAGGTTTGGTACCTGAAGTGGATCTCACCACGCAGCAGCTTTATCTTGCTACTCAGCCTCTACCTGATACTGTGGGGTGGAACAGAAACATAGTCTGCCCTGGTCTGACAAAGGGCTTTTGTTTTCAGGCTGCCTTCTAGCACCCTCGCTTTCCCCAGGAAAATCTGCGTCTACGATACAAAATCAACCCGAGCCCTGCTTTCATCTGGTGGTGCCTGTGGAATAACGCGACCAGTTTTACTGTCCACCTTACACTACGCTCTTTCTCCTGTTGCAGCTGGCAGGTCTTAGAAGGAAACCTGATGCTATTTTGAGAATCCAAAAAATCCAGAAAGCTCAGATTTGAGGCGTCTAAATGAAACAAGTTAAAACCAAGAAGATCCCGATTCCATCATTTTGAAGCAGAGTTTAGCTCCCAGGCCCATTAACCAGGGACTTGCTATAATCCCTGGATCCCTGCAGTGAAAACTGGCTGGTGTGCACAGCAGCCGTGTCTCCATGTGCTGGGCTTGCTCTGGCTGCTACTGGTAGCTGGAACAGGACAAAAGCAAGCAGCCTAGGGATGTACAGTCAGAAGGACTGACACAGTCACTCTTCGAGGCTGACTGTCCCTCACCCAGCACAACACACGTTTTTGCCCAGTGGTTGTACAGCACAAACATCCCCAGGACACAACAGGGGCTTGCTTAGGAGAACTGAAGAAGGCAACTGCGTTAACAGGGCGAAGTGACCACCCCCAAAATGACAGTCCCTTGTAACATACCAGCTGCAGTCACAGAAGTGATCCTCTGCCCATAGAAAACAGAAGGCTGTAACTTGCCTGTATTTCACCCTATCAAAAGCTCATCTGTTTGTTTAATATTTCAAATGTGTTCACCTGCCCAGGACTGGGGATTGATCCTGACACCTGATTTTACATACACACATTCACACTCATAATATAAAAGACCCAAGCAAAGATAATCAAGAAACACAAGTTTAGGTCTTCTTGATCTGATTCAAGAACTTTTACCCAGAAGACCTGCACGCCCAGGCTACTGTTGGGTAGCCGTGTTATGCCAAGGTGGGTTCCCACTGTGCACAGCATTACCCAGCACTTGGGAAATGCTTATATACACTCAGGTCATTGATTTCCCACTAGCTAAAGGTCACCGAAGGCTTTGTATAAAGCTTTATACTCCCAGCATGACCATGCTAGGTGACAAATGCTTCTGATTTACCTGATCCAAAATATACAGACTCTGAAATCAATAACGCATGCAAAGGTTGAGAGAGAGAAAAACTGGAGACAGATAAGAGATGCCCAATAGCGTGTGAAAGATCATTGGCACCATCTCTCCTGCACTTCTATCCCCGTGGACATTGCCCTGCTTGCAGAGCCTGACAGATGGTGAAGCTGAAAGCCTTTCTCTCCCAGCTCAGGTAAGGAGCACCTCAGCCCACTACTGTTTTTAATCTGCTTCTAAACGACTGCTTGTTTGGCCCAAACCTACAAGTCCCATCACCATTCATGAAGCCACATCTATTTCAGATAATCTTATCCTGCATCACGTATCGGAACCTCTTGAATTTTGTCCACTGTATTCTGATAAGCTTTTACCACTGAATTATTCAATTATTTCTTTTCTCCTTTACTTGACCCGTGCTTCCACCCCTGGAAAAGCAAATCAGGCAGGTCTCCATGCTGAAGCAGATGGCACTCAGTTTCTTAGCAGCCCCTCTCGCTCATCTCAGCATTTACCCACTCTGTAGCATCCCTGTTTTGTTTGTGGATGCCCTCAACTCCCCCCCACCCTTTTTATCCTTCAGAAATGCATCCCCAGCCCTGTCCCACTCCCTGCTGACCACTCCTGTGACCATCGCTGTCTCTTTGACACGTCTTCTTGGCTCTCTCTGTCCCCCGTGCTCCTCCCATGTTTTCCACAGAGACCTGTCCAGGATCCAAACAAAACAAGAGTCAGTCCTGATGGCATTTTCTTCCATCCATTTTGAATTCCTGCAACGACAGAGAAATAAACACTGAAACTGCAGCTTCTCTGCCACAAAATGTGGCTTTGCCAAAGCTGCGTGTGATCCATCTGCCCGGGGGATAAAACATGGGAATCATGAAGGCACTGCCTGGTGGGTCAGGAAAAGTCTCCCTCATTTGTTTAACATGTGGTTTGGGCAAGGGTGAGAGTATTTTGATACTGGTGCAGGCTGACACTCACATTTGGCACAGTCTGAGGATGAGAACCTGAGGCAAAATTACAAACCCCTTCATTAAGTGAGAAGTAACAGCCCCGGTAACATTCACTGCCATCTTAGCTGGCAGAGCACCCTCTGCTCAAGGCCACCCATCACTTTCCAAGATAGACAGACATTTCATTCAGAGGAATGGCACGCTCTGCACCTCCCCTGCACCCCGAGCTGCCTGGAAGCCAGTCAGGGATGGAGCAGGACAGAGACCCCGACCTCTGTGCATTTCCACAGCTGAATTTTGCCCGTGGACACGTCCAAGCCCTTGAGCACTCCAAAGTGTATGTATTTCTTGAATCAATACAGAGAGCTTTCATGCCAACAGCTTTCAGAATTGCCCTGTGGTAAGAAAAATTTGGATTGAGGCAGTTTTGCATGGCTTTCATTGCCGAATAGCACAACGTCTTCCAATGCTCCCACCCAAGGCACTGCTCCTCCTGGAGACCTCCAAACCTCCCAAGGTCACAGCTCAGACCCAGGTGCCCTCCAGAAAACAGGTATCTCCCACTCCCCCTTTATGGGAGACAAACAGAAGACAGCTTGAGTAACTCGCCGACGTGCTTACAGCAAACAATTAGCAGTACTGCTAATTAAAAACATGCTTCTCAGCTCTGCCTCGTGGTTTGAGGAGGAGAACATGGTCCATTATATGAGTTGCTCGGTTTCTAACACCTGTATTCACATCAGGCCCTGCAAGGGAAACTTGCCCCACTTCCCCTCTGGGGCAGTCTGCTAAAATTACTGTGCCATTCTTCGTTAGCACCTATAGATTATTTTTTTAAATTATCTCCTTCCAATCGGTTTTCCAGAGCCTTCGGCATTCCATGGCAGCAATTAATTTTTCAGTCTCAGGGTACAGCTTACAAAGAAACAAAAAGCATGCAGAAAAGTGATTGCCTTACATTGAATATCATAACAAAATTTCTCACAGGGCTTCCAGGGCCTCGAGTGTCAGGTTTGCTCCTGAATTCACCCCGTTTCTGTTGGCCTGCTGATGGTGAGAGCCTGAACCCTTCCACCCCACTGCTGGCAAACACACATCTGTCCCAAAAGGCACAAAAGAGAAGCTGAGGCTGTGACCAAAAGCCTCCCAAGGCAAGGAAACACTTGTCTTCAGATGAGGCAGCTGGGTTTCCAAGCATTAAAGACAAAAAAAAACCCCAAGTCCAAAGAGGTTTGGCTCAGGATGCCCAAACCTACAGCCAGAGAGTTTTGGTCTGGAAACTTCCCTCCTTCCTTGTCAAGGGTCAGGCTGCTGATCTCACACCTCCCTCCCAGCAGGACCTGGATGCTACAACTTCTCAATTTTTTATTAAAAAAAAACCCCACTTTATTTTAAGCCATCCCCGAACAAGGCAAAATGAAGCGGGGCTGTGAGGCTGGAAGGCCAGCAGCCCACCCCAGCGGCACATCGGGGTGCTTGAGGGGACGCTGAGAAGAGACAAAGGGAAAGGAACTTGATGCCTTTCAGAGAAAAGGCAGCAGGGGCTGATTCCCAGCTCCAGCAGCGAGCCAGCAGGCAGGAGGGGGGTCACTCACTCTTAAAGTGTATTTGTACGCCCCCGTACTCCAGCCCTTTGCCACCCAAAGGCCAGGCACGACCTGCAACACGGGCTGAGCAAATAAAAGCTGCTGCCGCGTGGAACAGCCTGCCTCAGGTTTCGGGAGTGCTTGGCTCAGTCCTTCCCCAGGACACCCGTGAGGGGAGTCGCGGCTGAGGGCGGGTGGAAGAGACGGACCCCCGCTGCCACAGGAGCCAGGCTGTTTGTCTGAGCCCAGGCACAGAAAATGGGTTTCAGATGGGCCGCTGCGAAGCGGCGCAGACACGGCCACTGCAGCGGGAGGCCCGGCCAGCCCCGAGCCCTTGCCAAGCATCATCCCCATCCTGGCACAGGGCTCTCCCGCATCGCTCCCGGCCTGGCACGGGGCTCTCCCGCAGCACCCGGGCCAAATACCACCCAGCTCCTGCAAGGAGAAACTTCAACCTCCACGGTCCAAGCTAGATCCCCCATTTGATTTAACCAAGGAGCAAGCAGAAGAGCTGCATTATGCCTGCTCCAGACCCAGCACCACCCACCCTCCCCATCTCTTCCCCAAACAGCCAGGTATCGATGGCTTTATTAAACTCTGGGGGGGTTTTCCCCCCCTCTTGCCCTTGACTAGGGGGTTAATGAGCAAGACCAATGTAGGCAAGCCCCTAAATTCAAGCAACACAACTTGCTTGTAAGTCACCACACTCCGCACCCTCCCTGGCACCGTTCCGCACCACAGCCACGCAGCACCCTGCCAAGTCACCGGCTTTCCCCGCGGGCTGCCGGAAGGTCCAGCTTACATAAGAAGGAACAAACTAGCTTTTCTTCACCACCCTTTCAATGCTGCAATTCATCCCCTGCCCTCCATCCTCCCAGTGCCACCTTGAGCGATGCAAAGCACACAGACAAAACGCTTCATCTCACATGTTATCCCAGGGGAAATTTTTGTTGTCCGTGGGTAATGGTTCTACAATTTTGTCCCCCTAAACCACAAGTGAATTAAAGGGTTAAGGCAAAAACTACTGAGATGCAAAGGTACCCATGTGTTAAGGACACCCCATGCCCTGGCAAAGCCATGTCACTGCTCAAAAAGCAAAGAGCTCTGAGGCCTGACAGTCCTTCCCTGGAGGACTCAGGGGCTGCAGGGCCAGGTCACACATATCCCACCGTAGCTGCGAATCCAGCATCAAACAGTAAGGGGCCGAATCTCTTCAATGGTTGTGTTAAGACTTTGGCTCCAATGCTGAGCAAGAACTACAGCTGGTCTCAGTTCTGCCTGTCTGGAAACATCTTGGTCAAACCCCGGGTTATTTTTGCATCTGTGCCTCAGTTCTGCCTGGTTAGAGACTCTGTGCTGACTTTGGCCAAGTGGTCAACCCCAGGGAAAAGCAGGCCAGGAGGGGAATAGAACATAACTTTGCAGGCTGAGCAAGAAATGACAAAGCCAGGTTTATTCAGACACAAATAGGCTGCTTCAAAGCATTTTTCCGCCCCTTATAAAATCAATTCTAGCATCAAAACCATCTACACTCCAGGATTTTCAGCCCTCTTCTGACTTCAGGCCAGCAGAGATGCATACCGCCTGCCTTTTCCAAGCATTCTGCCATTATTTGTCAAATGCTAAATTCCAGCTCCTCTAGGAAACCAGGAGGGAAGGAAGCATGGCTGATTGAACTCTTTGTCCTTCTCTCCCTCCCACCACTTTTACATCATCAGAACAGAGCAAGAAACCCACAAAAAATGCACATTCCCAAAGCTGGAGGCTACGTCCCAGTTCTGGCAACCCAATGGTCTTACCACAGAGCTCAGCGCAGCCTGGATCCCCTTTGACTTCTTAACAATACATTCACAGCGGTGGAAGGGTGGGGAAGGAGGGCTTCAAAAGAAAAAGAGCAGCAAGGAACAAGCTATTTTGAACCCAGAAGCCATCCACTGCGACATGAACCTCCCCATCTGAGCGTTACCACTCCTCCCAGCGAGCGCTTTGAAGCGTGGCAATGGCAAACAAGGAGAGAGAGCCCTTGGTACACAGCACGTTGGTTGGCTCTGGGTCTGCAAATATTAAAATGTCTTATGTGTCAATGAGGGGGGGATGAAAAGAGGGAAAGTACAGAAGACAGCAGAGCCCTCAGTGGCCTTATGCCATCCATCCAGACCTGCCCACAGCTCTCAGGCAGGCGGATTGAGCTGCTGGGGCGCAGGCAGCTCGCTCCACCTCGCACACGGGGGTTTTGGAGCTCAGCATGCTGCCGGGTGGTATTAGCAGGGGATGCTGGAATTCACCCCCTTTATCTAGCTTTGGATGGGGAGAGAGAGGTCAGCGCATGCAAAGTCTCCCCTCTCTAGCCAATATCTGCAGGAGAAGGGAGGGCTTTTTCTTCTACAGCTGTTCAGTCACAAGGCAGCCATAAGGAGGGGATATTTGCAGCCATTTTGCACCTTGTCTGCCAACCGCACAACCAGGACCTTGCTGCCAAAAATGATGGCAGCGCTCTGCAACCCATTCCTCCTCTGCCCCGAATGACTGACTGCTGGCCGGTGACCTCGAAAAGATGCTCCTGGGCTCTTGCCTGGGAGAAGCCACGGCCATAAATCACTGGACAACTGCAGCTGAGGAGGCAGCAGCTGCTTTGCAGGGCGAGCTGGCGTCACAGGGAGGCATCGGCCAAGCACTGGTCAGAGGGGCAGGAAGAGACAGGACCAGATCAAGAGGTGCAGGGGAAGCAGCTGGAAGGAAGCTCGCACGGCATCAGCGTTACGGTCCCAGCCGCCCACGTCTACACATACTAAACATCAATTAAGCTTAAATTAAAAAAGAAAAAAAACCAAACACTTCGTAAAGACAAAAGATGAAAACATCCACGCTGTATCTTTGAAGAGCAAGATGAACCCACCCTGAAGAAATGTAAATGTAGCAGGAGCCAAGAGACTCCCGGGATTACTCATTACAGGAGACGAGATTCTCAACATCTTTCTGCTTTGCAGCAATTAGCTGGTAACTGGAAAAAAAAAAATGAATAGATCAACACTTTTCTATTATTAGTTTTAAATAATGACTCAGAAACAGGCACTTCCTTTTTCCCCAAGCTGCGAGGAGCTAAGCTACAAGACCTTGGTCATGGCTTCAGGTTCATTTTAACTGCAAATAGCTCTGCAGAAATTAAAGGAGAGCGGTGTGAATACAGTGAGAGAGAAACCCTTTTGTTTCAAATGTAACTACTAGCAATTACCTTCCATTTATAGGTTAAAAAAGCTTTATATGACTTATTTGCTGGGAAGAGCATGTAATGACAAGACATATGTGTACAGAGGTTGGGGAAACAAGGAGAAAGAAGGGAAAAGTCGTGTCTGCTGATGGCCTCGGAGAGAATCTGAGGAAAAGGCCAATATAAAACAGTCTGCCCAAAACAAAAGGCTGCCTCCCAAGGCCCAACCCTGGACCTTAATCACTGATACCATCCCACAGCCCAGGGAAATAATTAAGCATTTCAGCTCTAAAAGCCTTGCCTGCCCAATCTGCTAAGCAGACAGTTTTTGCAGAGCTGTTCAGAGAGAAAAAGAGAAGCAGATTCAGCTGATGAGACACAAGAAGTCTTTCTAACAGCATTAATTTCCTTTGGGAAGCAGCCCACATGCTCCTAGCACAGTGGGCAACCATCACTCCTGCAGCATGTCCCAGCAAGGCAGATGATTAAATTTGCATCAGTCACTTGGTATAAACGGAAAGGCAGCGGATGAGGATGCAGAGTCACGAGCAGTAGCTGGCATTCTGAAAACAAATGAACTTTGAGTTCACCTTGATGCCTGTTTATTGAAAGAAACCTTTTGGACCTTCTTCCTCCAGGGATAAGCATTTGCATCCCTGACATGCCCCTCGAAGTGTGCACAGGAATAAGGATACAGTGCAGCACGCAGCAGTAACCAGGCCATGGAGCAGCACACCACCTTCCTGTCCTGGAACCACCTGCTACGTGGTGACCTGCATTTCTGCCTAAGCTACTGCACTGAGAAGCCTGGATGACAATTTCTGGACAGCACATCCATCCAAGAGCACCATCTGCCCATCCAGGTTGGCCACAAGCCCCAAGAACTTCAGGCGTCCTAGAATGGAACACATCATGGAAGATGCTCCACACCAGCAAGGTAGACAGGGGTTGAGGAATTTCAGCTGTTTGGAAAGCAGAGTCCCACCACCACTCTGCTGAATGGTGAAGCAGTGCAGAGGTACTGTGTTGGCCAACTCTACATCCTAAAACACCCCATGAGACTTGATGTCACTGCTCCCAACTGTCACTTCCTTCCTGTGACCCTCAGGTCACACCAGCCATGAGCAGCGCGTGTCACCAGACCACTGGTGTTCTTCCAAGGCTTTCTGGCAGAGTCTGGCACTGATGCATCTGATCTGCCTCAAGCCCAGCTTGGAGCAACCACCAGCAAACCCACCTCTCAGAGACATGTGAGTGCTCCGCAAACCCCAGACCTCCAAAACAGCAGCTGAGATGACACAGAAGGAGGTGCATAGCTTCTTGGATTTTTCTTTTATTTTTTTTTTATTTCTTCCCTTCCTTTGCCATGACACACACTTTGTATTAAATATC
>WUAM01000383.1:16580918-16615641 GCA_024336885.1 Actenoides hombroni | reverse complement strand
CCGAGGGCTCAAACGCGGCAGAGAGCACCATCCCCCGAGGGCTCTCTGAAATGGCGCTCCGTTGCCAGCCCCCCCCCCCCCCTCCGAGCAGTTGTACAAGGGATGCTTAACGTAAAACTGGGTTTTAAACGCTTTACAGGTCGTGGTCAAATCAAATAGGCTTACTGAGAAAGAGCGTGGTGAGTGAGCACGGTCCCACGGTGGGCAGATGGGCTGCAGTCTCACCTCCAGCAATTACCAGAGCTACAGATGATAATTGACAGATTCGACCTCTGAGATCTCAATCCCCCAATCTTTATAGTCATTGGAAGTCTTAAAATGTAGGTTTTAAAGCCAGGGAAATGGTCACATCACGTGGCCCTGTACTCCTCACAACAGTCATGGCAAATTATCAAAGTCTTTGTTACACAACCTCCCACCAAAGATAAAACCTCAAACTGATGCATTCAGCTCAGATGACCCACTCTTAGCGTGTAATAGCTCTGAACACTGCAGCTTCTCATGGTGATTCAGCCCAAATGTATTTAGTGGAGATGTATGTGCTAGGAAAACCATTTTCCCTCATTTTTGGTCCTTCAGTGTTTGCTGGTCATGTGAGGTCTTGTAAGTAAACACAGGCTTGGCTCAAGACCTACTGGCACAAGTTTGTTTTACACACACTCTGTGCGTAATTTATCTGTGCATCCTTTTATCTTATCTGAACCATCACCATTGTACCTCTTTGTGCTTCTTCCTGTTTCATAAGGAACACTGGCTGCTTGCTACACCAGGGGACACACTTGCATTGCATCCCCACTTCAGAGCTCCCTCATCCCTGGACCGAACTATCCCTCCTCTTCCTGAGAGAGAACAAAGCAAGAGGCACAGCGGAACAGGGAGTGTGTGCAGTGTCATGCAGCTAGTCAGGACCAGTGCATAGGAGAATTCTTTCCAAGTGCTATAGCTGTAAAAAGTGGGTTTTAATCCATTTGAAAAAATGCACGAACCTACCTGAGGTTGTCACCTTAGATACTTCAGCAGACCTAGGAGGGAAGCCACTCCTGTTTGGGGCATGGAGTCATTATTTAGTGCAAAGCAGGGAAAAGTCTTCAAAAAAAAGATGCTTAGAGATGTTTGTTCCAGAAAGAAAATTCCTGCAGTTTACTTCCAGGCTTGCTCCTATCTAGTTCTTCAACTATCACCATGCTGCTTCTCCCGGCTGTGCTCAGATCTGAAATGCTCTGTAGGTGGAAAAGAGCTTAGAGCAATCTCTGGCTGCTCTCACAGCCAAACATCTGCTCACCGCCTTACACCTCCAGGCCCCCCAGCCTCACACAGAGACAGCAGGAGGGAACGGGGAAGCTATTTCTCAGGCATTTACATTTGGTTTTAATAGTCAGGGAGCCTTTTGGATGCACGGGTGGCATCCACACTTTTACTCGAGGAAAAAAAGGCGGTTTGGGCTCCATGCTGACATCTGGGAGGCAAACACCACTGGGAAAATGAGTTTTTCCTCTTCTCTTGGATTCTGTTAACACCTTACTTGTCTTAAACTGAAGCTAACAGCTAGAGCGCACAGCACAGAGGAAAGACTTGCGGTACGGATATGGAAAAAGTAGAACGTGTAGCATCCTCTCCCCCCTGTTGGCCTTCCCTCCACTTTTCAGCATCACAGCACAGAAGCTAAAAGGCAGTTGAAGGCACACTCTCCCTGCATCCACTTCCCCGACTTCCAGCAGTCTTGACATTGCAATCCGGTGGGCTACAGAAAGTCTTGCTCCCCTGGTGGCTTCTATTTAGTCTTCGGCTGGTTCCCCAGGCAGGCGACCAACTGCTGGTTTTGCCGACTGCTGGCACCATCTGCAGGCCCTGCAAGCGAGGCAAGATGAAGTACTTGGTCAAGTTTCTCACGCCTCAATATGAGTCTCATTGCCAGTCAAAATGGGGAAGAGACAGCTTGCCACCGGCCGTGGAGGGGCAAGTTTGGCAAAGGCACTAGGATCTGCACGTTGTCGCCTCTCAGGAAATCCCAAGGTGACACTTTGAGTGGAAGTGGAATGTTGTCACATGGCTAACTCAGATTAAACTTTGTACTTGACATATGAATTAGACTAGGATTATGAACGCCTCTGACAACATTGTTTTACTAGGAGGTTATTTTTGGCTGAGAGGGAGATGGAGTGTAACTCATTCTGGAACAGTGCCCATATCATCTTTTGGAGAAAATTAAAAAAAAAAAAAAAAACAGGCTTAAATCTTGGCTGTAAAACCCGTGCCCATGTGACTGCTTTCCCAACTGGACCATTTGTGTCGCATTTACAGCTCTTCAGGTTCCCACTGCAACAGAGCAAGTGCTGAAGAATATAACAGGGACTCCTGAGTCAGCCAATCTGGTATTTCATTTACTCACCCCTGCTTTGCTTCCGTAGGACCCGACCTTTGCTGCCATCAGTGTTGCTCTGCTGGGTGGTGCTTGCAGGAGCATCATCTTTTGGCTGCACCTCTCTGGAGTCTCCTCAATTAAAGGCAGAGAGAGCTTGATTGTAAACAGTGGGAGCAGAGCACAGTTTGAAAACATTTTGCAATGCATGAGTCACTGCTAACTAGCCAAAATAAATTATAGCATTGTAAATCTAAAGTTAACCATTTTATAGTAAAAACAAAAAAGTAAGAAAAATTAATGAGTATCTGTAAGCAACTCTTGCCAGAATGGGGAAGGATTCTGGCTACATTTGAATAGGACTTGGGTATCCAGTTCCCTTAATGTCATCCTGGCCTTGGGTGTCTGCACAAAGTAAAACAGAAGCTGACAGATGGTCAGTGCAGCCTGTCATGGCTTGGTGTCCTTGCCGAGGCTTGGTTTGGATGTAAAGCTGTCTGAACGACTAGACTAAGATCAGCAACTTGTTGCACGTGAACACTGAACAACAGCAAACCCCCAGTACGGGCACTGTCCCTCCTCTGACAGTCTGGGGTGGAAACGGCCTCCAGACACTTCAGCACAAGCATATACTCCTCCACTTCTTGGGGGCTGGAGGCTTTACTCACAGAGTCTCTGTGCTGGGCTCTGGAATGCCGGCTGGATGCAATGAGGAAGATGCTTTTGGTGCTGGCAGCAATTTCCTCCAAGGTCTTTAGACTCAGTGGAACAGCAGCAATGTCGGCAGGTGACTTCTTCCAGGGCAGGTCTAGAGGTGGGGGAATGCAGCTTGGGAATCCTCTTTCTTGCAGCAGCACCTGTGTTTTCTGCTAAAAATCAAATTAATTGGAGCATAATTTTCATTCTAAGTTTTTATATTTTGCCCTTTCAAAGCACTTTCAAACATTTGGAGGACGTTAAATTTCACCGGAAATATTGTTATAACAACTTCTGTGTATAGAGAAACAAAGGCAAAGCTTTTCTGACTGTGTATCCCCCACATAAAGCTATGACTACAAAATGAGTCAGAGGGCAAGCACGAAACTGATGAGCTCCTGACTCTCTCTCCGTGGTGGAATGGGAGCCGTGGAGGCGGGAGCGGCGGAGAGCATCCTGGCACTGGGCCTGTCCCCGCTCTGCCCCCCGCTACTGTCACGCCTCTGTCATCTCCTTCCCCACCAGGATCCTGGCCCCATCTCATTTTCTACCCATCTGGCTTTCCCAGCTAGACACTGTCAGAGGCCCTTGCTTTTGCTCTGCTGACCCATAGCAATCCACAGGCTGCTCCAGAGCTTGGCTTACTTAACACAAGGCACCCGTGGCTGGTGTCCCAGCAGGATGGGTGGCCCATTTGATGAGGAAGGTGCGGAGGCAGCCATGCTGGTGCTGTGCCGTGCTGCCCTTGGCATGCCTTTTGCAGCCCCAGCGTCCCTGCAGCTGGAGGCTGTGTGGATTGTGAGGAGTTCCTCTGGGGGCCTTCTGAAGCTGGGAAAGCCTCTTCCCTGTGCTGGGGTCTGGCAGCTCGTGGGAGTGCTGCTGAGGTGGCCTGAGCAGAGCCAGGCCTCTCATAAAAGAAGCTCTTTGGGAGTCTCTGAGCACTGAGTGAGGGAGCAGCGAGTGGCATCACCTGGGGCATCATCTGGAGCACCAGGACAAGAACGGGCTCCCTGGGCGGGTGAATACTGGGCACACAGGGCATGCACAGCATGGCACATGCCCTCCAAAAACAGTAGGAAGAAGACTTGCAGCTGGGCAGATAGGTAGGTTAACTGCCCGCCTTGGTGTTCAGAGCTTGGGTAGAAATGTATTTTCATATAGTCTGTAGTCTATAGGTGCTTTCTATAGCTCAGTCTCCAGCATTGCATAGACACTCTCATCTCTTCTTTTGTAAGGGGAAAATTTGTCTCCACTGAATTCCACTCCAGTTAAATGACTTCTCAAACAGGGCAGCTTTTCTGTTACTTTACCATTTAAAAAAGATCCCCGCTTCCTAATAAGAATGGTATTTTAATGCTTCAGACTTGTCTTCACAGTAAGCAGTTAGTTGACATTATAGTTCGGTTCTAATTTGTACAGAAATATTTTATTCATCTGGAGCAGTACAGCTGCAGAGACTAACTTTACCTGTTGGACCACATGTAAAAATAGATGCATTGTAGCCAGAAATTACTCCTTCTATCAGGCTTTTGGTGGTGGACACATATACTTCCTCCTAATTCAGTCAAAAAAATATAAATTTTTGGTCAGACACAGCAGCTGTCTAAATAATCTACACCTAATTGCATTCTCCATTATTTCCTCACTATGTTTTACAAATTTCTTGGGCTTTGGAATGATTTGTGAGCCATTTGAATTTTGACACATCATCAAAATGAGCAGAAAAGCGCAGAGGTTTACTGAATTTTCTAAAGGCAGAAAAGATGCAGGAGCCTGCTGAATTAAATGTCCTTAAATATCATTGTTTTCTTGGACTCTGAACATGGAAGTCTTTGTTTTTTCTTTGTGTCTGCTGAAGAAAGGAGTAAATTCTCTCCCTGACCTTATCCTTTACTGAAAAGTGTCCTGAATCTTCACAATTGTCCTGGGTAGCATACAAGGGTGTCACGCTGAAGTTTCATGTGCAAGAGAACACAGATGACTGAATTGCTTGTGAGAAGCGATGAAATCCTCACACTGCACCTTACATCTGTCTGCAAAACACAGCTCAGCAAGGGCACCAGAGCTCACTTCATGAGCCTGTAAGACAAAAGAGGCACAGGGGGGAAGGGTGTGAGCAATAAAGCTGAGCTACGTGACAATGATCTCATTCACTGGAGACCTCAAGAGACAAAGCGCTTCATCTTTGCTTGGTTGTGTTGCATCTGGGGAGACCAGGGAGAGGCAAACCAAATACTCTGATGTGTCACCCCGCTCCTCTGACTAAAGGATAAACCCTCACAGCCCTCTCACCTTCAGCACCGTCACCTTTTATTTGGGTGACATGTGGCCTCTGGGATGTGCAGTTCTATTCTCCTGCCAAAAACATTCACCCAAGCAGGGAAAACAATTCTAATGTTAAGCCTCTTAAAAAAAGGGAAGGATGTTACCTGGGTTGCTCTGTGATCAAAAGCCTTATCAAATATGAAAGTGTTTTCTTGGGATCTGTTAGCTCACACCCGGATCTTCACTTGGATCCATCAGGACTGCCCTATTACAAAATAAAGTCAGAAGATGAGAAGAACAACCATTATGCCAGGGTTTGGCTAACAGCCTGTGGGGATTTCTTACAGCACTACCACCATCACATCTGGTGGCCAAAGGAACATTGCACTAGGGCTTTGCCTGGAAAACTCACTGATATGCACAGCGTGGAGGCTGACAAGCTTTGTGTTGTAAATGATGTTGCAACTTCTGTAATTTGGAGAAGAAGTAGCTGCTGCGAAACACTTTGAGGGTCTGTTGTGCAGTGAAACAGTTGCTGACATTGGGTAATAGCAGTGGTTGCAGAGACATGACACCCAACCAAGCCCCGTACAAGCAGGAGGGGCACGGACCTCTTACCTCATTTTTTCAACCCAGATTCAGACAGAGGCACTGTGAGAGAAAACGGTTAAGTTCCTTGGGAGCAAAAGTGCCCAAAAGTCATCTTGCAAAGCTCTTCCTGCAGAAGGCCTGATAGAAATACCTGCATTGAGCAAGGACAGAAATTTTATTCCGTTTCTAGCTTTTATTAAGGAAAAAACAAAGGTGGGAGAGGAGTTACAGCACGTTACAGAACTGGTTCTGTTTCTTTTCAGTCCTTTAGGGTCTATTTTAGTACATAATTATTACAGTATACAATTACTGTGGAGAATGGTATTCTGCCTCCTCCACTGAAATGGCTCACAAGGAGATGCTCAAGCCTCAAGGGAAGGGACAGAGAACTCTATGCCTCCCACTCCAGAGCAGTTTTCACTCTCTCTCAGGTAAACAGATCATTAGATAAGCAATTAAAGCACAGATCAACCACCATTTGACCTACAGAATAACTGCAGTGGCGTGCCAGGCAGGGGAGAGACACAAGTATCTAGGACAAGCGTGTTCAGGAAATGTCAAGGGTGGCTTTTCTTTTTCTTCTGTATTTCCTGCTAAATTCCAAGTTTCTAACAAGTATCTCTAGTTTTGATCTGCAAGTTTTCAATTACCAGAATGACCTTTTTTTTTTTTTTTCCTCCCTTTAGTTTTCACTGGTCCAGTTCAGGCATTAAAAACTGAAGCCATACAAGAACAAACTGCAAGGGGAACTCCTGGTTTATCTTCAGTAGATAAGGAGGGGTTGACACGTAATCATGTGCACATACATGCGTGACAGCCAAGAGAAGAGCTTGGAGAATGAGGTCAGTATGGTTCCTTTAAATTTGCTCTATAATGCTTTCAGGCTCCTTTTACTGTGTCCTTGTAATGTCCACATTTTTCTCACAGTGTATCCCAGACATCCCAAAGAGTCCTTCTTTTCCAGCCTAGGGCTAACACCTTGTCTAACTAGTGCTGTTTTCAAAGCACCAATCTTCTGCTTTGGCACGGAAGCATTAAAACATAACAAGATACTAACAGAGTAAATTTTGAGTTAGGATTAATAAGCAGACACAAGCAGCTCTAAATGAGTTAGGCTGCGAGTAAAAATAGCAGGGAACATGATGTAAATCCAAATACACCAAGAAATCGAAGTACTTCAACTGCCCAGTCAATTAATTTGCTTTCATAATTACAGTTATTTGCATTATTAAGATAAATTAATTCTCATAGAAGTTACTCAGACTAATGTAATGCACATTTCCTTCCTAGATTTCTATTAGAGAAAATAGATCTCAGGGCAGATGATGCAAGTCTGAATAAGCCGTATAAAAATAAAGCTGATACCCTTGTGAGGTTAATGGCTACTTTAAACAAGAAAGAAAAAACAAAAAAAGATAAGAAAAAAAATGGAGAGAAAAAAAAAAAAAAGAAGGATGTTTCACCACTAAGGTGCTAAATTAAAATTGCATTTGTAAGAGAATCCATAAAGAGGAAAGAGAGATTCATACTTTGCTTCTGAGGGCCACTATCATTTTAACTGTTGCATGGAGACAGGAGAGAAGATACATTATAGAATTAGTGTGTGTTCAGAAAGGGTTCAGAGAGAGATCAGCTGAAGTATGATAGAAAAAAAAAAGGGATTTACATTGGAAAAGAGGGTAAATAACAAGGGCACAGTAAAAATATGTAAATAGATGTAGCAATGCAGAAAAGGCAAGTGGGGACCTCCTGCAATCCCTGCCTCTTAAAAAGAGGAGCAAGAGGTGAAAGATGCAGAACTGGAGAGCAGAAGGACCATTTGCGGGGGAAGCCGCATCCCTGCCGTGTCCCAGCAAAGCCAGGAGTTTTGCAGGATCTGAAAGCAAGCATTTACACATGAACCAGAAGAACCAGAGTCTCATAGTGGTCCACGTGATACCCAGCAGAATCCCTGGTCTCCATTGTGGGGGCCCAGGCACGAGCCCCACAGCTCACCTGCTTGTCCACTCTGCAGGCAATGAGGGCAGCAGCTTCCTCCTCCCCTTCTGCTTTGCTGCAGTGACAGATGTGAAGGGTGACCTGCACACGCAGCACACGTGTGTGCCTTGTGTGTGCCAAGGCCACCCTGACTCACCTGCCCCAGGGTGCCGACACATCAGTGTCTGTGACTTCTTGCTGCATCTCTTCAACCGATCAATCTTAAAACCTTAAGGTTAGGGCCTAGAGAGTTTAGGGAAGTTTATAAAAAGTTTAAGCCAGTTAATTCTCCCATGATTTGCACTTTTACCTTGACAACTTCTTCCTCCCTCTTACCCCGTTTTAGTCTCTAACACAGCAAGACGCCAACTGATTGACAGAGAAGGCAGCAGAATGAACTCAGCTGTGTCACTGCTGCTGCCAGCAGGAACCTGCAGAGATCTGGGACCGTGGTACCACCAGCCATAAAGCTGAGCACACTTACAGATTCCCCTGGTGTTCCCAAAACACTGATTAAAGTTATCCGTGACAAAGAAAGGGAATTACATTTCACTAAGTACCCATTTTGTTTAATCCCAGGTAGCGATCATTATGAGCCTGTTCAACCAGATCAGAGCAAGTTGGCCCTGATCTGTGCAGGACCCGTGGGGTTCCTTGGAAGCTGGAATTCATCGAAGGGCTGGAGTGATTATAAAGTAGCAATTAACTGCCAGTGCCTTGTGCCACAACTCAATCAGTCAGCAAGACAGTGCTCCATTTTGAAACACAGATGATAATTTGACTCAAAAATTTAAAACACACAGGGCATTGTGTCAGTGTTAATAATGTACAAGAGCACTTAGATTTCAGCCTGTTTAATCTGCAGGTGAAGCAATAGAGAAAGTGTGGTGCTGTGGATCAGTTGTGGGATTAACTAAGCCCCCTGACACTGGAGTCCTGCTTTGGCCCTGACTCACTGCTGCTGTTGGCAAGTGGCACAGTCACAGATCCCAAACCTGTGCGCCTGGTGGAGAGTTTCCAGAGACCACCCATTTGAAATCTCACCTAAAAGCTGCTCTTGGTGTCTCCGCCAGTAACAGAGATTCAAAAAATTCTATTTTCACCTTTTTGTAGCTGTTTTCCCTTCCATAAAATACAGCAGCATCCCCTTAGCAGCTCCTGCCAGGAGGGCTGATGCTGATAAAACACTGCATAATGCATAGAAATGATGCCTCATCAGGAGGGTGTGCAATTATTGAAACAGATTTGTTCCATGGCCCCACCAGTCACAAGTAACTAGTTTCTATAGGAACCAGATTTATTTCCACAATAACAAGTCAAGCTACCTGTCAATTTAATGAGGGTTTCACCAACAGCTCCGTCTCGAGCACCGCAGTAGACATTGAGTGGTTTCTTCACTGTGAACATCTTGGGGTACAAGGTGAGCTTCTTGCCTTTGGATAGCTTTTAATATTTGCTTCATCATCTCCCTAAATGCATCCGAGCAACACTGGTACAAGCAGCTCATTCCCACGGGCTGAACTGATCTGCGAAGCATTTGAAAAATAGCATCTCCCACACCCTAAGCCCAAGTCCTGCAGGAGGAGCTGGGGATAGTGCAGCTCTCTCGTGGACAGCCTTAACCCCTGGAACAGTCGAGTTAATCACTCTCTATTTGGTAGCCCAGGCCACTGAGGGTAAGAAAATAAACCCAAATAAGCAGCATGTGGAGAGAGGTCACACCAAGTACTAAGGCTTTTTCTTGCATTAGAGAGGAATGAGAGGTATTCTAGGTATTATTGACTTAATTTTAAGCGATTCCACTTGGAGCAGGGGTTTCTGTGCCTGCCTTTGTTGTATTTCAGCACAACATGAGGGCAGTGCTTCAGTTTAAGAGAGCCACGGGGTTGAAGGTTCAAACTTGGGAAAGGATTACACTTTCAAAGCACTCCTCTTAATCTGACCAACAGAGAGCAATAGAGCAGACTCACACAGGACTATAATCCCAGCTGCTTTCAGCTGCTTATTACAAATCTGTCACTCAAACAGGCACACTGCAAATCACTGTCCAAGGTGGACTAACCACCACCCCTTGCCAGGTTACCCAGCCTCATCTCCCCAGCTATACATTTTTCCCCTCTGCAGGACACTTGTACGCAACTTCTGCTTTAAATCATGCAGAGCTTTGCACAAAGAGAGCAAGCCTGCTTTTTTTCCCTCCAGCTGGGCCCCAGAGGCCAAGACCACCAGAAGCCAGCTGAGAAAAACCACTAGGAAGGATGCTGGGGCTAGGTACAACCCACCTGTTCCTTCCCATCCTGTCCTCTCCTAAGCAAGTGGACTCGCTGTAAGCTGCTGTTTCATGGCTGAGCTGCGAGCTGGTGCCAGCTGAGGGCTGGGCTATTTGCCCAGGGATGTGCACATGGAGTTGGTGCACTTCAGGAGGCTGCAGAGGCAGGAGACTGAATGATTTAGAGGCAGCAGCAATCACCCCAGGGAAGGGAGAGAGAGGCAACACTCCCCAGCTGGGAGATGTCTGCAGGGACAGCAAGGAGAGGCAGCAGTGAAATACTGAGCCCTAGAGCAGGAAGGTGAGGATAAGCACAGTGGACCTACCTGCAAGCCCAAATTAGCTTTTTAGGTGTAAATCCACCTGCACACCCTCCTGGTGAACAGACCACAGCCTTTTCTATCCTCTAGGATGGCACATCTCTCCTTCCACTAGGATCACAAACAGGTGCAGGGGGGCACAGCTCCACCAAAAGCTGGGCAAGAAAAAAAAAGCTCCACCAAAAGCTGTACTGGTCCCTCTGGTCTTGCACAAGAGCGGCCAACAGCCATCGTGTCATCAGGACACAGTTTGCTACCTCCCTAAGTGCAGATTTCCATTGTATTGTCACTTCATGCACAGTGGCATTTCAGGACTCCTAGGTTCAGCATTTTTAGTGTCAGTCCATTCACTGTTCACACAACCTATGAAAAAAGTCACAAGAAGATCACTTTTTGTTATTATTTATTGACAGTAAATGAGTCAAAGCTCATAAAAGTTACAGTAAAGCTTCATTAAAAAATACTAGAATTTAAGAAGTTAAAACCTAGTAAAGCAAGTAAACAAAACTTGCTCTATGAAGTTTGTATTAAGGACTGTAGTGGTTAAAAGGTCATGAGAATGTTTATTTATTACAAATTCAAAACACAGACTGTGAAAGTGAAGACTACCCAGGATTATATGAATTTTTCCAGTTAATCTTGGTTTTTAATAACAATCATTAAAAAATACTTTAACAAGCACAGTGAGAGATACTGTCCTACTTTATGCTTAAGGTTTGGTTTGGTTTCTGTCCCTCCCCTCCCAAGTTCTGGACCCTTGAAGGCATTCAATGGAGATACAACAACTGCTGGAAGGCTTTTCCCCACCCATCCATATCTCTATACAGCACCTACAAACCTGCCTCTGTTCTGACCATCCTTCAGAAGCCCCTGTAAGGGCCACAGGCTGAAAACCAGTGGCATAGAGTACTTGAGGCTACGGACCAATATGGATTCAAACCAGCTGGAGCCTTCCTCCCTCCTACAGCTGCTTGTGTTACTCAGAGATATGCCCAATAGACTCGTTCACCAAATGCATACCCATAAAGCAATTTCAGCAGCACATTAATTTGCAAAAAGCATTTGAAGTAAGAAACACTGCAGAAAAGATGCAGTAACCGAGGGGAGCAGTGTTAGAAATGCCAGCGTTATGATAAGAGGCCTGAACTGGACAACATCTTGCCAGCTTCCAAAGCTCCCACAAGAACCAAGTTTTTTGGTGGTGTGGTTTTTTTTTTTCCTCATCTATGATCACACTTCAGAGAAACATCTTGGAAGAGAACTGAATTCATTTAATATTGGTATTACATTCCCTTGAAAAAGGACAGAAATAAACCACAAGTAGCCTATTGAAGCTTCATTGCATGGAAACAGGGAGGAAAAAAAAGCTTTCAACTCAATTCTTAACTTAGAAAATGGTTGAAAAGTCAGCTCTTCACAACTAAAGAGTAATTAGAATGATTACTGCTAGAGAAGTTCAAGCCACTACTGGAGAGCTTTGATGCACTACAAGTTCTTCTGCACTGCTTTACTAGAAAGTAGTTTTTTCCAGTCTAGTTGAGAGATGAGCTTGATTAATGTTTCGCCCACAGTATTTATCATCTGTGTATACAGATTGTGAATGAACAAATGCAGAAAACTGGAAACTAATCCAGACTTCTAGGAAAAAAAAGACACCTGCTGGTTTAAGAGTGAACTGTCGAAATTAAGTCAATACTATCATTAAGGAACAATTATTTCCAAGAGTCTCCCTGGTAAAGAGAACACGGGAGTTAACTGAAGGGTTTGTGCATTTGCAAAGCTCACCCATGGACATGGAAAAGTGGGTGCTAGAAATGTTACTGAAAACATTACTGTCCCTTGGCTGCCTCCAGTTGAGTGGGGCTGCTTGTTGCCCAAAGGGTACTTTCTGCTTGCCACTTCAAATCTCTGACACTGCTACGTAAGCGAGCTCAGGGTTTAACAAGAGCCAGTCCACAGGGCTCACACGAGCAATTTCTCTGGCCAGTCCAGGAACACCCTCATCCATTCTCCTCTGCCCCTCAGAGGGTGAGCAGCAGTCCAATCTCTCTCACTGCCCTGACAAAACACAGAAAAGAATTTCTGCTCATAAATACAGAGAAATACACTTTTCACCTCTGAGCACAGAGGGCTTTAGAAATAAAACTAGGTGCTGTAACAGGCAGTTGTATACAGAGCATCTGCAAGTTTGCAATGTTCACTAACAAGACAGACTAATCCAGCAATTCCTGAGGCTGGGACCAGTTTGCAAACGGTTTAAGAAGTCCACTCATTTTCTAGTTACTCCTCTCTAGCAATCAGGTCAACCTGCCAGATTAGTGAGAGCTGTACCACCACTGTAAAAACCAACCAACCACAACCCAGAACCTGAAGAACCTTGAGGAACTGAGATGAAAAGAAATCCAAAGGAACCATGAAGTCAATATAGTAAACACACTCTTAGTACCATGGGTATGTTTGACTTTCATCATTGAGGGAAAGATTCCCTACAAACAACACGTAGCCAGCCTGGTTTTAGTATAGGTCTGCTTTTATTTCCATATTGAGCTCTTTGAGGGAGACATCCTTTCACAATCTGAAAGGAGGAGGATATAACCCACTGTAGTGCTGCTTCAGCACGCTAAAACACGTCATACAAAAAATGGTTCTGTTGACTTTTTCCCAAACTGAATGAACAGATGTCCATGCACTCAGGACACGGAAAGAGTCCCGGATCAGAAACATCGTGCATGTGTGTAAGACAGAGGTGCACTGATGGATCTCACCTCCCTGGCAACAGTCAGAAACTGACAGTTGGTAAGTACTGCACGGGAGTCAGGAAGTAAATACTGGTAGTACTGGATTTAAAAAGAAAAAAAATAAATCAAACCCTGGGGGGGAAAAAAAAAAAAAAAGAATAAAAATTTAAAAGCAGCGCCTTTCCAGTATCTCACTGCAGCAGGCAGCAAGACTTAAAGGCACTACAATGTGTTAGAATGGAGAAAATCTGGTGCATCCACCCTTCCAGAGTGTAAAAATATGGATTAAAAATTCCAAAGTTGATGTAGACTTTCTGAAAATGAATGAACTTCTTTTCAGCACAAGATATGGTGGTGCTGCAGAAAAGGAAAAAAAAAAAAAAAAGGTGAATTAGTCACTCTGCTTTTACACAAACAGCTCAACCTCACAACAGATGCCAGCTGGTGAAAGGCTACATTAGCATGTGGTTCACCTGTTCTTAAACTGATGCTTGTTTAAATCCATACACTAAGCAGCTTCTCTCCCTCTTCCTTCCATAAAAGGATCTCCCATGTATGAGACACTGATAAGCCAGACCCAAATATACTCCAAGGTATCAAGGCTATTAATCTATCTACAGGTCCAAGAGGCATACTGCTCAAATTCTACTTCAACTCCTTAGGTATCGAAGAGGCTAAAGACCTCTAGGGTGACTTAGAGCTACAAAAAGTGCACTTCCAGCCTTCCCTTCCTCTTCCTTATGCGAGGTCCTACACATGAACAGATTCCAGGATTTAAGCCCTAAGTGAGCACCTTCATCATCAAAATCTGTTTTCCCTCCCCAAGACAACAATGTCAAGCTCCCTCAAGGACGCTTCCTGCAAGGGGTCCTGCAAGCAGCCCCTACTTTCAACGTACAAATATATAACAGGAATTTACAAAAAGGAACTGGGAAAAGCATTGGATCAAGTAAAAGATTTCAGCATCAAACACTGACGGGCTGTACACAAGAATCTGCTACTATCTGCATTCTAACCCAACACTTCTAGAAGATGATAGCAGAGTTCATGTGGATATTTAAACATCTACTCAAGGTTTTATCAGCCTACAATCAAGCTGCTGTATAAGCTTTAGTACAGTATTTAAACTCTGTGCAGTCTTGAACTAACATGCAGTCTTCTAAAAGGCAAATTTTCCCTTATGCTAACTACAGTTCCTCCTACTGACAGAACTCACAGGGTCTACAATTCACTGTGTTTATAAGTTGACCCTAACTCTGTTGTGGGCTTGATCGCTCTGGTAAGACAGGGCATACACAGCATTGTGGCTTCGTACAACTCAAATCTGACTGTCTGCAATTACTTTTAAAAAAAGCCACAGAGATAACATAAACCAACTCAAGAGAACACCACATCCACTCATGCAACAGAGATCTAACTTTCTCAAGCAAGTTATTGCATCTATAGGCAACAGTTGACAGAAGAAGTTTCCCCTCTACTGAGGGGTATGCTATCTTACCACAATTTTATTAATTACTCTGGTTCTGCAAGGGTAATAATTTCTTCATTGATAAAAAATTCAACAGTCTCCTCCTCCCAGTCATCGACATTGCTGTCCAGCTCATCTGTGTCTACCCCTGGAATGGGAAAACATTAACACTGAATGCATCAGCGATGCTTTCATGCTCTTGGCAGAAACAGTCCTTAAACCAGCAGTGAAATAAGAGATTTGGTGCTTTAAATCATAACAAGTACATGCTAAACTCATTAAATGATAACCAAGGCATTACTGTCTCCCACCACAAGGCTTCTGTGGATTTTCAAATCCCAAATCTCTTTAGTCTTATCCCAAGGTCAAGTCAATGCTTGCCTTGAAGTGTAAAGAGGTGAAGACAGACAGATACCAAAATCTGGCAGCCAGCAGTAGTGGAGCTTTCTGCCATGAAGAAAAATAAAAAGTAAAATAAAAAGAAATCCTACTGCGATTCCAGATAAACAGTATAAGCAACCTCTGGAGAACAAGGGGGTAGCTTTGGCAGGAAGTGGAGAGAGAGAAGTGGATGAATCCCCAGAAGAGGGTAGTTGGTTGGTAAGAAGCAGCTGTTATCTAGCAGCAAGGCTTACCTCCTCGAAGCTCTAAACGCTCGTTCCTCTGCTCCATGTACAACTCTTGTGCCATCTTGCGGTACTTTCTGAACTCTTCCATCATCGTACGTCTCCTCTCCACCAGCTCCTACAGAGGCAGAGAAGAGGTTGTTAAATCTCCTCAGTAAATCAAATCCACATGTGATGCATTTATTAGCAAGTCAAACTTCTCAGGAAAATATTTTCTACTGACTTAAAATAATTATCTTTCTCTTTTGTAATGAAAAAGTTGTTCTGGCGAGTCTTTTTTTTTTTTTTTTTAACTTAAAGGGCTTTTCTTAAAGACTGGAAATGCAGCAACTCACTAAGAACCCCTGAATTTTACCACCTTTGCTTAATGAGGTTACACCAGTGCCTCTCCAGATTCATTGCTGTTTAATCTGATAGTTCAGTAATATCTGCCTGAACTACCTATTGGGATTAACTCTAACCATCTGGATTCAAACGAGCACAGATGTTCGCTCTACAAGAAATTTAACTTACAAATTACCATTACAAATAACTGAGGACAGGTTACAAGAGTTTAATCTACATTATTATATTCCAAAAGTGTCTTGCCTTTGAAGCTTTGGACTGGCTCAGGCGATCCTTCTGCTCAAATATCTTGGAGTATTTCTTCAGGTCCTTCTTAATTTGCTGTAAAACAGGAAGTTTATTTTAACCAGGATATCAGACTAGCAATCACAACCATCACATTCTGTAAGAACTCCTTTGGTAGACCTAAGCAGGCAATTTCTCTTTGCTATAATTTTGTTTGTTCTTTCTGGCTTACAGATCATGTAAATGCTTCTGCACACACACAATCAGTGAAGTCTGGACAGCTCAATTGGATTTTGTTATTCTTTATACCCTTGCACTGTACCCTAACTGTAAGGATAATTGGTAACAATTTCTATTCTGAACTAAATATAATATTAGTTAATAAGTTAATATTTACAGTCATTCCCAGACGAGAAGTCCCCTACAGCAACATGTTTTTTCACAAATTCAGAGTAAACGCAGTTGCATAACAGCTCAAGCCTCATCCTCAAGAAAAGGGAGTAAACCAAGTAATCTTATATGCCAAATCAACGTCAGCAAAAAGAAACAGTGGAACACACTACCTTTATCTGATCCTCACTGAGCAAGGTAGCTGGTCGTGGTCTCCAGAGAAGCTGACAAAACCTGTCTTTATTGTTTTTCTGAAGTAGACGGCCTTGGAAGGTCCATAACCAATATGCATTGTCCACCTGGAAAAGTAGGGCACCATCTCAGTCAAGATAAGATATAACTTACCACTGCAGTCCTCACTCTATGTCTTAAGGGTCTCTTAATAAAATCAGCACCATTAATCAGAACCAGGGTGCATTTTGTTAGTGCCTTCCTTGTACGAGTCAAATTCCTCACAAAAATATTTGTTCCACTGACACTTTGCAAGAAGTTACCTTCTGATGGATTACATCAGTTTGAAACTAAGCCAGCCCTTCTATCATATTCTTAAGTCTCAGATTCTGTACTTGCACAGGCAAGGATGGATTACAGTGCAGTGGCTGGAACCACGCAAAAGTACTGACAGGTGCAATAAATCCTGCTACTCTCTGGGGATCACAAGGAGATCAGGCTTCAGAACGCTAAAGACAATGAAAATTCAGAAAAAGGATGCTCTTTTTAGACTCGTTAACTGCCCTTCCAGAACTTATTTTGGATAACTGGTGAAGCTAATGGCCCAAATAAATACTGATGTTCAGAAATTAAAGCAGTATAACACTATGGTGCAGATTTTTAAGTCATATGACCAGTGACATGTCCATTTTGTCTTCCTAACCAATAGCCCTTTCCAATACCTCTAGAAGAGAAAGACAATGAAAGATTAAAAACCCTCAAGCATTAGTACCTTGTGGCTCCACCAAGACACAGATGTCACAATGTATCTGCCTGTAGGATCCCATTCCACATCTGAAGCTGTATAGTGCTCAGCAATATTCATCATGGTGCAGTCAGACGTGTCAACAAATGCTAAGGCACCATTCATGCTACAAAGACAAAACATAGATTGTTTTACACACTACTATATAGCCTGGCATAAAAAAAAAAAAAAAAGTATTTCACAAGCTGCATCTTGACATCTCCTCACTACAAAGATACATTTTCACAGCAATCAAAAGCTAGGCTCATACCAGTCTCTGTGTCCAGAAAGCAATGTGATGAACTCAATCAAAAAGCCAAGAATGACACTTTTGTTTCTATGTTCAGTGACCCTTAACCCATTTCTGTTCATAAAGTCAAAAAGTGGAAATATCCCATATGCAAGTTACAGCCAGTATTTAACAATCATATGCTTAGACATAATTTAAGTAGTGAAGAAAAAAAAAAAAACAACCCAAAGATTTCCCAGATGAACAGCAGTGCTTGTCTGAAAGTATGTAAAGGCAAACATAGCAAGTAAAAGTTAAAGAACTAAGAAACTGCATCTCTTTTTTTCTTTTGCTACTGCAAAGCTGTACCAGGATTACATTTTAATGCAACATTCACAGGGATACCAAACACTTAATGAGATACTCTTGTCTTTTTCCTCCTTAAAATGAATGTGGTGTCCACACACTACTCACCTTCTGAGGCCAGCCAACACTACAAACTGTCCTTGAGGACTCCAGAATATCGTGTTTGCCTGCTGTTTGTCAAACGTTTCTGGAAAGAAACAAGACAAAGTCAGAAAAAGATCTCAATCCAATGCTATCAATTAGGTTACAAGCAATCAACTCCACCCACTCCTCAAAAGACATTTCTGAACTCTGCAAGCAAGTCCTAACAACAGCCCTTAGATCTAGTTTGAAAAACAAAATGCCACATAGCACCAGAACGCCCAAAACTAGCAAAAGAGCAGATCAGAAGACCCCAACACACAACTTGGGAATAAATTCTATCTAAAGTGAGACAGGTCTGTGCTATCACTTCACATGAACTTCCCAAGACCACCACATTATTCTGGCTTGTAGGGCTTTCATTCCCAGACCCTGGACTGATTCAAAGTGAAACCAGTTTAGCTGTCACAAGAAAGTTAGATTTCTAGAGTACAACGCCAGGCACAGCACCTGTTGCCATACTATCCACCACAAACAGCCACATCTTTGAGTTTACTGCATCTGTTGCCATGTAAAATGCTTAGCACCTGCACTTGGCACTTGTTTTTCAGTCACTTACTTATGAGTTCTATTTTCCCATTGTTTTTAACATGGTAAAAGGAAACTGAAATTCGTGGGGTTTCTCCATGCAACACAGCAAACTTGCTTCCATTTGGTTCCCAAGCAAAGGCAATGATGCTTTCTGCAACAACAACAACAACGAGGCATCAAAGCTGTGTAAAAAGACAATAAAAAGCTTTGATTTCAAGAAGTTACCAAAAAAACCACCAAAACTGAAGAGAGGGAACCCATGGGTTAACAGACTTTGCCGTATAGACTTATAAATCACAGGCTGGTAAGGCAAAGGAATGGAGTTATGGGAAGTGTTTCAGTCAAATAGCACCTCCAAAGCCTTCCATCATCTACAAAAACCACTTATCAGCTCTTTATTAATAAAGTCTTTTCAGTTCTTTCATTTTCCAAGTCAGTCAGAAAGCATGAACAGCAATAAAAAGTTTGATTTCTCAATTTTACATGACGCCTTTGCAATGTGACTGCTGCAGCTCCTATCAGAAGAGTTTACTTCGTAATTATGTCACAGACTGACAGGAGTTTCTAAGAAACACCAAAGTGTCTACTCAAGTAAGGAAATACTTGGCATTACCTTTCATTTCCACCACATCCACTGGCACCTGTTTCTCTCTCATTCGGAATATTTCAAAGTTGGTCACTACTCCCTGTAAAGGCCAAGATCAGCTTGTTATCCAGCACTGAAGTAGTAGAGTAAAAAAATTATTGCTAGGCATAAAAGAACAACTACACAATTGGCCTGTCAGGACCCAGGATAAGAGACAGAATTGAGATTTGTTTCTTTAATTAGAGCAGATAAAACACAGTATGCCTCATTACCAAAGACATTCTACATTGTTCTGAAAAACAGTAACTGAGGTTGTTGTACAAAAACATTTATTTCTTTTCAGATTGTTATAAAAATTAAGACACATTGTGCAGCATGACCTTTGGGCTGTTCAACAGCTGCTTCAGAGCGAGCAGGAAGAGGAGAGGCATACAGCTCTTGTCCAAGATGCCAGTGAAGTCAAAACAAATCTTGGTTGCAAACATTACACACATTTTTCTCTCCACATGCCTCAAATTAAAATGGAACAAATGAAAAATAGCTTTGGCATATAATTTACACTGTCTATATTAGAAGACAGCACTGTAAGATGAGGTGTCAGCATGACAGAGAACTATATTTTATGAATATAATCAGAATTCACATACCTGTGTGCCTTTGGGAGTCCTGTCTACCTTCACACACAAGTAATCCCCATTCTTCTGCCAGTGTAGTTTACAGTCCACGACGTTGAACAAATTCCGCACACGAATTTCTTGTCTAGAAGGCAGCTGCATCAAAGTCACTCTTGCTGGGATATCTTTGTCCTCAGGCACCCAGAAAGCGATTATGTTACCCCCTGGAGACCATGAGAAGTCTCTACAAAAAGAAAGTTAAAAACATGCCATTTTAATTTTCAGTTAGAGATACTACAAGCATAAACCTCTCTCATCGTTGTATCTAAATGTATCGTCAACTTATCTTAACAAAGGAATAGACTCACCTGATACCAGTGATTTTCAAGCTTTTTTTGTCCAACAAACCCATAGACTAAAAGAAGAGAAAGGTGAGAGTTAAGTTAGTAACATTTTTGTACTTACACACACACACACTCTTATTAGAGCACATAAATCAGGAAACTGTGTAGGGCTTTCAGAGATTCTGAATCTCTGTATTTTAGTATGAACACATGTATACCACAATTACAAATAAAACAATGCTGTACAGAATTAATGAGTACAGCAGCCTGAATTTATAATGAAAAAGCAAACCAGACTAAAGTAGGCTGCAATTTCTAGTGCATTCTGGGTACTTTGTCACTTATCTCCTACTGAGAGCTGGGAGGTATAACCTTGACCTTAACTCAGTAGTAGTATATTGAGCTGCTCAGTCCTTCTAGAAGTCTGCTATGAAATTTACTGTCAGACTTAGCTGAAGTTTTTCACCCCAGAAAGAACAATACTAGAGCAAATGAATTTCTCCCCCTTTGAGACCAGCTCTGGAGTGTATTAAATTGTATCCTAAGTGTTCTGGAAAAAAAAAAAAAAAATCAGGAAAAAAAAAGCGAGAACTTACAGGTGTTTCATAGATGCTGAGGGTATCTGAAGTCATTCGAGCAAAGAATTTACCATCATGACTCCATCTAAGCAAATAAAAATAATAATAGACTATTAGATAGGAACTGCCTTTTTATTAAACGAAGTCTGGAACTACTACCCTCTACTCTAATTCTGTTTCTCAACCTACTTAAAAATAGGCCAGTGAGCTGAGTTTTCACAGTGGAATCCTCGCTTCTTTTGCCCAGTCAGAATATCCCAGATGATAATAGCCTGAGGATCATC
Organism: Actenoides hombroni; assembly: GCA_024336885.1. NCBI lineage: Eukaryota > Metazoa > Chordata > Aves > Coraciiformes > Alcedinidae > Actenoides > Actenoides hombroni. The sequence continues at coordinate 16,594,744 of WUAM01000383.1, read as the reverse complement.
CTGCGTGTCCATCAAAGGGCTGAAGGTCACTAAATACCTAGAAAAGAAAGAATCAATTTCACTGTTGAAACTTCAGTACAAGCAGGCTTTCATCCAAATAATATTTAAATACAATGCACTTTTAAACAGCAGTTTCTCTAGTGGGATTTTTTTGGAGAGGAGGGATAAACCAAGAACAGACAATGAAAGGGAACAAAGCTTCTGAAACACAGTATTTCCCTGGCATCCCTCTGGCTGAAAAAAACCTCTGGATTTAAGTGCAGCTATTCCCATACTGATGTTCCAAGAGAGGGGAACTCACCAAATACAGTGACCTACTATATAGTTTTGCTATGAGAACATCACTGGTTTCAAACCAAATGTAAAACCAGTGACCTTAGCCAACCTGAACTAGAAGCATGCTAGACTTCTCCATTTAAAGAGAAATAATCTCTCTGTAATATAATAAAACATAAAACCTAACTGCTTCCAAATATGTTACTTGAAAACTAGCAAAATAAGATGCATCTCAGTTCTGAAGCTATTTTAGCCTTCTCTAAAGAGCTCTTTAACATCAAAGAATTCTTAAAGGAATTCATTTCAGTACTACAGACTTGGAGGATGCTACTCAACTGAAATTTTTCAGAGAAACTAGCAATCTAACACTACAGACATCCCATCCAACTGAAGAGGAAAAAAATACAGTCTTCTCCCTTGGGAGAATAATGGCTTTGAGGAAACTTGTCAGCTCGCTTTTGTTGAGCGGTTATTCCTGATTACGTGAGGCATCTTTCCTGAAGCCAAAGAAAAGCTGGGCAGAGCTTTCCTCATGCCAAGCAGAATGCACGCATGAAAAGCAGTACTTCCAAAGGCAAAGGAGAACTGAAGACCCCAACCACATGAGATTTGAAAGCAGAGCAGCCAGAACGCGTGTGCTTCATACTTTTGATCCCTTAGCCCAGCCCAATCTCATACTCCATACCTTTCACAGGGTGAGAAGTCAATGAGCTGCACTCCCTGGTGACTAAACCTCTGAATCTGCTTGAACTTCTCTCCGCCCCAAAGTGCGATGCCCCTCTGGTGGAAGGTAGCCAAGTAGGTACCCTTTGGGGACCAGCGTACGTAGGTTTCTGTCCACCGCTGGATTCAACAAACAGCAAAAGAATATACACAAAGGTTTAATTTCATGCTGGATTCCTAAAGGGGAAAGAATTGATGTGTGACTTGTAGCATTACATTTTGCAAATCCACTTACTGAGCAAAGATCTCAGCATTAGTGATACCTTGGACTAGTTGTGGAGTTTAACCTCACGCACATAATGCCCGGTACTTACGCTTTGGGCTGAAACCCATCAGTTGAGACCTTTTCAACTTACTGATCACCAAGAACATTTTCCAAGCACAGTGACAACCTTTGCGTAGTAACAATCAGACCCATTTAACAGCCTTGGGTTTCCTTGTTGTCCTTCAGCCCTACTAAGGCCCTACTCTTCTTGGAATTAAGGGTAAGTATTTAAAACCTTAACAGTACAGATCTTGACCTAAGTTAGAGACGTTTCAGCAACATAGACCATGGTGATGAGTAAAATTACTCATCATTCCAGAGCCAACTTCTTAGTGTAATGTGTAATGGTTCTTAAAGAAAATGCTTCTGGATACCATCAGTTCTTAGCAAGTCAACTGCAGCAGACAGGCAACTAACTCTCCCTTTTATATGCTATTACCAAACCAGCTATTCCTCTTTAGTACCTCTGTGGTTGGCAAAAAGCAATCAAGCAGCATGTTTAAGCACATACTCAGCTCTAATGACCAGTACTGCTCAAACTCTGACTTGGCATTTTCAGGTCTTTCTGAATCACTTAATATACAGAATAGGCATGACAGACCAGTTAAATAAAAGGACCACTACATACAAGTTAAGACCATGTTTGTTTTACCTAAGCAGCCAAGTCTAATTCTACAGGATGTCACTTCACCACTCCTCTTCACAAGGAATTAAAAACATAGCATTTCAGCAATAGGGGGGAAAAAAAGCATAAGTTTGGGGTTTTTTTAATGGAAAACCTGAAATGTCATAAAATGAATGAGACTGACAGTGTATCTGCAATGTACAGCACTTCCAGGACACTCACTGCTCTGTCCTCAATTTGAACAGGTTCCTTGATGTCATTCCAAAAAATGGAGGTGCGGTCTCCTGACTCAAAGATGACACTGTACTGATCCCTGCAGTCGGGGTCTTCCAACCAGTACCGGAGATTTCCCTGAAGAAAAACAAACAGATTATTAGCGAGTCAAAGGCCAAGACCAAAGTTCCCCAAATTACTGTCTACCTGGCAGGTGGAAGTCAATCTTACAGAGAGGGTGCTGCTTGGAGTCTTCCCGTGACATACAAGTGTTTGAAGCAGAGCTAAAAAAGTACTGATTACTGGAGGCTAAGAGAGCAGATCATAAAAAGGTGGACCTTCAAGGTGGTTTGATGATGTTTAACACTTCATGCCTAAAACAACTTAACGGTTTTTTTGGCATTTGTCTATTTTTTTTTTTTTAAATGAAACAAAAACAACCCCAAACCAACAAATTATCCCTTCCTTCACTGGACTTTTTACAAAGCTCATGCTAAGAAACACAGAAATTTGCCTCAAACGTTAAAAAATTCAAGATGATGCTTTCAAAATTCTATTTTTAAACAGTTTGTGCAAAATCATCTACTTTTAAGTTTTACCCTATGTGGAACTACTAAGCAGAATTCTTAAGTTCCTCCTGTTGCTTCATGACAGTGAGAATGAAGGAACAGGAGCACATGCTCACTACTACTACTTATAAGAATACTAGCAACACATTTCTATTTTTGTATGAACACTCCAGCAATGAAATTTCATATTATGCTGAGGTTTTGGTTTTTTCCTTCAAAAATTCTTACCAAATCCTTAAATGGCTGTTTCTCAGGGATTTCCCACTCATCACTGATTGTCATGTACCTGAAAGAGCAATTTGATTAGTTACCCTCCACGCAGGCACTCTTGATCAAATCTACAGATACAGACAATGGCTGCACTCACTTATCAAAGTCTGTGAAAAGGTTGACTCTGAAAGTGTGCTGCTTATCCAGTTTGTATCCATCTGCATTCTTCACAGCATCCACTGCGTGAGATGGAGACATGTACTCCAGAAAGATGTACCTACAATGAAGGAAGATGAAAGTAGCAAGCCACTGGTCACTATATAACAGTCTCATAGCTCATCACCATTGTTGGTTTTTTATTAACAGCTCAGTACAGAGCATCTACAAAATAACTTTTGTCTTATCCCAAACCCATTAGGGTCAAAAGCAATTAATCTCCATTTTGGCCACGGGCATACACACTTTTGAGCTGTATGGGCTTGACCAGAATTAAACTGCTATCCTCTCTGTAAATGGGCTAGACAAAGGGGTGAATGCAAGTTCAGTGTAACAGAGAGGAACAATGGGAGCAAGTGACAGGCAGGTTAAGTATGCAGCTCTTTGCAGATGAATAACTGATCACATTTGGAAATTGTAAATCTTACTGTCATAGGCAGCTCAAAGCACCACTTGCTTTTGAATTACATTTAATATAAACCAGCTTCCTTCTTGCCACTAATACAACCTAGCTTGCAGACCAGCAGAGTTAAAAGGAACAGTCTCCTGAAGAACACCACACACTGCCTCAAAGAGAGGCATGAACACAGAGAGAAATTTTCTCATGCTTCTTACGTTGACCTTACAGAACCAACAATCCTTCCACTCCAGAAATCTCACTTTTTAAATGCTGTGTAAACCATGGATTTCTCCCAAACTCAGGAATACATGCTACTCCAACCATAGAAAGAAGACTCAGTCTAAGTAAAACCTCATATTTATCAGATGGATTTTTGCCTGGTTTCTCTCCCTAAAACTTTCTTTCCCTTATCTTCTCGCCCTCTCCCTTTAGGCCTGATCATTTCTGGTTAGTCTTCTTCTCTGTTTCAGGTGCTGTTATTAACCAGGAACAAGGAGCAGAAGTTAGCAAAGCAGAAAAGGGTCCTGGGAAAGGCTCACTGAATTTGAGAAAGCTGGGAGTCACTAATGTGAGCATAAGCACTAGCAACAAGACACAGAATACTGACAGTCCATTTTGCAATAAACAGTACATCCACTGCTATCACATTTTTAACTAAAACAGTCCTTTAACCTATTTATTAGCCATGGCAGAAAATGAACAGAAACCCCTTCATTTAGTACTGCACAGACGTTTATCTTCCAAACTCATCTAAACTCTTCCTATAATTAATGCACCCCGCTGTAGCTTAATGAGCTATTAAGCTTCTAAGCTCCCTCTGAAACTTCTTTTTGTCACTGAGAATAGATGTCAGGATTGTACAGACTAAAGTAGAAGAGAGCCATAAGAGTGACTATGAAGTCATCATAAAAATCAGCTGTAAAGTATTCATGCTAATAATCAAGGTCAAGTCAGAGCAGTGAGTCAATCCTATTTCTAGCAGGAGTTATCACGACTTACCCTTTTGTCTTCCCATCTGCTTCTGGATAAAATTCATTGATAATTTTACCAAACTTGGAAAATATTTTGTGGATGACATTCTTCAGCTTCTCAAGGCGGTCTGGTCCAACCTGGGGAACATTATCCACCACAATTACAGAGTCAATGCCATCTGCTTCCTGTGGCTGATCCTTCAGTACATCACCAAGCAGTTCTGCAAACAAAAAGTATACAAGAAACTAAGACACCAGTCTGCATCAGTAAGGAGGAAGACAGAAAGATTAAAAGAATAGCAATAGTAAGAGAACAAAAAGACTTCAAATGTCAAGACTCATTTAATAAACTTGTTAGCAAATGACCATTCTATCAGAGAAACAACTGAAGTGCATACACAACATCCCAACAGCACTTCCTTGCTAAGAAGCAGGATTATGCAGTTTCTTGACACACTTCAAGCAGCTAACTTTTAGAGTCTTTCTTAGAGGTACCTTGCACTATAAACTTGTTTCAAGAATAGGAACCGGCTCACAAAGTCCTCAAAATTGACACCAGAGCAGACAACTCTAAGATTTACTACCCAAGCTCTAACGAGTAGCCTTGCTCAGATTATAACCTGATAAAAAGAAATGTAACGTGTACCCCCCTCCCAAATCACACAAGTTTTAGCATAACTCAGAACTATCTGCCATACTGGAAGCTCTGCACATCTTAGCATCACTATAATTACATTTGAGAACTCACACTCTGTCTAAACTTTTAATTAAACACAAAAACGAAGGTGTAAGACCAGACACTTAAAGCCATATTTGAGCATGAAGCACGTGAAGCCAAGCAAACACCTTTTTGTACTCTGGATACTCTTCAGCCATACTAATTCCCTTTCCTATATAATCTTACAAATTTTGAGAGTACTTGCTGGTGGGATGGTTTGTTCAACCCCTGCACTGTCAGCTTCAAACTTCTTTCTACTGGAAAAGATTGCTTACAACATCCTTGAAGTTCCCTCCCCTCCACAGAAGGGAGACCATTCAGAAGGCCTGTAACCCCGTGGCTGTGGGCTGTGTATCACACTGGGATAAAAACAGTTAAAAAGTACAAACTACATCAACAAGTTGTGTGCAAAATTAGCACCTTCAACAACGCTGCGTTATTTTTACATTGTAGGCTTCTAGACGTATATTGTGTAAAGTTCTAGAATATCTAACTTTGATCTACTCCTCAAGTCAATTTGATTAGATTATTCTGTATTAACTAAACCCATTGGTAATGTAGGAATTTAAACACACTTGTCAAGTTAACATTACCTAACTACAGAAATGTACTGACCTGTAGATCCAAGAAGAGCCAGAAAAAATTACATCAATGATTCAGTCCTCAATGGACTGAACTAGAAGTGCTAAAGAGAAGGATATGCAAACAATCTCTCAGACAACTTTAACCTAAAATTATTTTTAAACCTCTCCAGGAACAAAATCTCATACTACACCTAAGTATCCTGTTCAAACAGGCACTTTAATTCTTGTCTGATTGTACTGACTGTTTCACAGTGTAATTGGTCATATCCCTGCAACTTATTAACATAACTGCATTATTGCATTCTAAAGAAACACCAGTCAGAAGTGGCAGATTATTTCTGGCTTATTGACTTTAGCTTTGTGTATTTAAACAGACCAGAATAGACATTCTGCTAACAAAACAAAAAAAAAGCCAAACGTGCTGAAGAGAATGGCAAAGTTTCACACGTGCAATAAATAGGAAAAATATACATGTGTATCTGTATAAGTTTTAAGCTTGTGTGAAGACCACAATAAAATGCAAGACTAGCCAGAAAATAATGGCTTGCCACTATATTTCTGGCTACAAAGATTAAATTTTGAGTCAGACTAGACAGACAGGCCAGGAAAAAAGTCCAAACAAATGTAGAAATATTTAAAATATGAGAACAAAGTGTTAGATGGTGTGATATTTTGAAGACATTTTAACACAATTCTGTTTCTTTTGGAATTCTAGCAATTATTCTGCCCTGAAACAGCAGTGGCAAGATCTCTGGCAGTGAAGAAATACACTTACTTTGAATTTCAAACTACCAAAAAAACCTTGGCCTTCTATAACTTTAAGCTTCAACAGGTTATTTACATGTGAAGCTTCCCATTGATTTGGGGCAATATGCTTCACAAAACTTTATGCATAAACAGATGCTACGAACACCAAGATTACATAGTCCTCACAGAAAATTGTTGTGTGTAGTATTTATTACTCAAAAAGATGCTCTCCATGTGCATGTAGGAACTACAAATGAAAAGTTAGAGGATACTAACTTGTACAATAAAACCAAAGACTTAGATATTGTGAAAACTTACCATTAACAGTAACAACTAAAGAAAGCTGAAGAGATTAGAGGAATAATCCTGCATGTTACATCATTTTACTTACTCCCCAGGCTTTAGTTTATATTCACAAACTTCTCTCATTTATAGCAACTATTTAGTAGCTTGTAGCAACTATTCAAAAATGGCTGACACCACATTTGTGCTTCAGAGCAAGTCAAACATCCAGTGAAGAGTGTACAGCACAAAGATTAGTGGAGGGTAATTTTTTTAGGCTCTACTAATCATTTTTTTCATAACCACTTCTCACAGAAGACTTTACAGGCCTAGAGACAAAGCAAGTAAAGCCTATTTAGATTCATCTGCAAGAAAACAATACCGCGTATTGAATCCAAACTGTAACAGTTTAAAGACAAACACCTACATCGTACCCTTCCTCTACCCTGAATTAAAAATTGTGAACAAAGGAATCTTCAAAAGGCAAGAAGCTGGTTTAGCCAGCTCTCATTCCACCCAGAAGAGCAGGGTGTGGTGGGGACACAGCTATCTTCAGCTGGCAGTATTTTAAGGACCATTATCATTATCTGAACTAAAGCTTCATTGCACCTAACTGGTTATCTGACACATCCCTTCAGCTTGAACCTGGAGCAGCTGTTCTGCCATGCCAACTCCATCCTGGGGGGGAAGTTGAAGTATCACACCTGAGATGGTCCAACCCTAAAGCTGGCCCAGCTCAAAGGTGCTCCTGAAGATGTAATGTCACCATAAGCACTGAAAAAGCTTCAGCTCAGTGACAGTGACAGACTGCCTTCCTCCTTGGGGAGCCATCAGGTTAAGGGGAAAGGCACAAGGAAGCTCAAGAAGCAACGCACAGATGGAAAGCCAGACCAACAAGAGTGACTAAACTTAAGAGCTGTAATTCAGCCACTAACACTGTGCTGTCCATACGACTGAGAAGTTAACCACATGAGTCCCTAACCAGAAAGGAGGTGAAGGTGGAAAACGTACCTAGTTTCTGAATAGGCAGAAATGAAGGTAATAATCCTAGATGGAGACAAAGTTTACCACACAAATAGTAAACTAGACAAAGAACCCAACTACATACTTTCAGACAGTTTTACCAAGGACTCTTTAGGAAACAAATGCCTAAGTTCAAAGAGCTATACAGATTGCTAAATTGAGATAGCAAACACTTGCTGAGACCAAGATATTTTTCTGCCCTTTTATTAAGCTAAACACAGGACTGGAACACTGGATGGCACATACATCACCTGTTTTCCACTACCAGTTGAAATAGGTGACTGACTTACAGTCATGTGCTTTAAGAAACATTTTCCCAGTTCTGATTCCAGTAATGTAAGACCCTATAACATACAAAATGTACGTATATAAGACCTTACAACAGCATATATGCTAGAACAAGTACTGGGAAAAGAAGTACTTCTGCTATTCCAAGAACTGAGATGTTTCCTCTAAAAAATGTATCTGAAAAATATTAAAATAGAGTTCTAACTCCTGTATGCCAAACCTAGGTATTCCCATTATGCTGTGTATGTATATATAGATACACACACCATTATACCATAACAGCTTAGCCAGTTTCAGGCAGTCAATATCCAACTCTTTCACTTTAAAAGAAACTCTGAACTTTCAACTGCCAGAACCAATCTTTTCTTGTCACAAAGTATCTTCATCATGTCTTCATAAGCAGTAACTCTCTTTCTCAAACCAACACTAGTTATCTACAGATTTCACTCTGAATGCACGTGAAAAATGGAATGATGAAATCTAGTTGTTTTAAATAATTTACCTTAAGTTTACCTTCTGTTTTTACAGTTGAGTTTTAACTAATGCAGGCAAGTGGAAAGCACACAGGTCGGTGATTCCTCTTTGTGAGGAGAGCCCACAGATCGCTTGAAGTTTAACAGTACATTTAAGAACAGCTCTTAAACAGTACTGTACTGTGCAGGGACGCACCAGAAGAAGGTTCGTTTAAGGAACGTTGCTGCGATGAAGAAGCGTACTTAGCACTACGAGCAGTCAGTCCAGTACGGCGCCGGCGAGGCCGCCGCGGCACGCAGGGGAAGAGCCAGCTGCCAGGGGCTCGGGGAAGCGGAGCCTTTCCCAGCACAGGTCCCGGCTCCCCACGCGCTCTCCAAGAATGGTACGACCGAGCACCTCTTGCACACGAGGCAGCCTTCGAGCGCCCGCTGCCCGCTCTCCCTGACGCGGCCCCGAGAGCGGCCGGCTGTGCAGCACCGGCCGGCTCGGCCCGGAGCAGTCGCGGCCTCGCCGGCTCTGCTTGGCGGCGGGCAGGGCCGGGGCCCACCGCCGGAACTCCCCCGCCTCGCCACGGCCCCTCCCTTCCCTTCCCGGCCGGCCTGACCAGGCCCAGGCGCCGCCGCCCGCTCCCCGCCGCCGGCCCACCCCGCACCTTCGTCGCTGATGTCGTCCACGAAGTCCTCGGGGTCGCTGAAGGAAATCTCATCCTCGGGCTCGAGGGGGACGGCGGGCCCGGCCTCCCCGTTCTCCTGCGCCGCGCCGGGCTCGGTCGGAGGCTCGGCCTCTGCCGGCGACTCGGTCTCGGCCTCCGCCTCTAGCTCGGCCTCGGTCCCGGCCGGCTGCTTGGCCTCGGGCTCCGCCTTCTCGGGGCTTTCGCGGCCAGACGGCGGCCGAGGCGAAGGCGGCTGAGGCGGCGGCTGCTCGGGCTCAGCGGCTGCGGCCGGCTCCTCGGCGGCGGGCGGTGGCGGCTCGGGGGGCCCTGGCGGCGCCTCAGACTCGCCTTCTGCTTCCTGCCCCTCTCCCTCCTCCTCCTCCTTCAGCTGCTGCTGCTGCGGCGGCTCCGCCGGCGGCGGGGGCCCGTCCGTCTGCTCGGACTCCTCGCCGGGCCCCGGGGCGTCGGGCGGCGCGGCGGCCGCCGGGCTCTCCTGGGTGTCCTGCATGGGGGGAGGTCGGTGCGGGGCCCGGCCGGCCGCGCGCTCCCAGCTCGAGCACGACGGGGAAAAGAGCGGGGGAGGGGCGGGGAGGCTCCTACGGCCGGGCCATGTGCGCCAGGCCCAGCGGGCCTCGCGCGGCGGCGCCTACCAACTGGGGCGGGGCGGGAGGGGGAAGAACCCTGACCGCCCGCAGCTACCGGCCGCCGTCTTCCCCCCTACTCCGTTCAGAAGCAGCCGTCGTCCGCTTCGCCATCCGCTCCTTGCTCAGCCAGCGGTAGCTTCCGCTCCTTCTCACTCCATAGCAGCCATAGCTCCCCCCATTTTGTGCCTTTCTGTGGTTGAGCCCAAGATGGCGTCTCCTTCCAGTCTACTGAGGTGGGGTTCGGCCGAACCATTTTTCGGGGAGCGGGCAGCGCCGCCACACTCAACTGCGCTGGTGTAAAGGGAAACCTTCCCGCGTTTTCGGCTGCGTATTTCCCAGTCCAGTGCCAGGCGGAGGGCGACAGAAGAGAGCAATGACTCCAAACCTCCCCACCGCCTCCCCCTACAAACCTCCCACCATGCGCTCGCCCGAAGGCTAGTTGTGCCCGCGCGGGCGCTACCAAGGTCGTGCGGAGGGGGAGCGGCGTTTGCGCTCGGGCACGGCGGGCACACGGGGAGCAGCGGAACCCCCCGCGGGCGGCGAGGCCGCATGGTACTGCCCAGGGGCAGCCGCCACATCAGCCCGGCGGAGGGGGCCCGGCCGCTGTGGAGGGATCGCGCTGCCGGCGGCGGGAGCGGCTTCCCAGCCCGCAGCTAGGCCGCTGTGGACCGAATATGCCAGGCCCTCTCCGAGCCAGTCCCTGATAAGACTTTTGTGGTTCTGAAATAACGCTTTGTGTGAGATGAATAACGATTCTCGCCGCCTCGCATCAGGGCTGCCTGGGCACGGTGGCTTCTCGGTACGAGGGCGGAGGCAGAAGGACGGGCGAATGCCCTCTGTGGTGGTTTCCAGCCATCTGAAACGCTGCCTTGCAGGATCCCCACACTTTAGTATGGTTTTTAAACTGATAAAGTTTTCTTCTGTTACGCTGGCCAACTTTCTGAGAGACCTGACCCCCCCTGTCGGGTGAACTGTCGCCCTCTGCCTTGGGCACCTCGGGCTGCGGGGGGAACAGGCGGAGGGTCCCTTAAGACCCTGTCTTATATTGCAGTTTCTTTCACGTTCTGATAAAACCTTGGGAGGAGATGTGTAAGAAAGAAAGCCAAGAAACCCCAGTTCTGTAACTTACCAGCTTGTCACAAGGTGGCATCCGAACTCCACGCCAGTCCCGCGGTAGCAGCCTGGCAATTCCCAACCTCAGCTACGGGCGACGGCTGTGACTGGAAATTATGACGGGAGCTTTGTGCAGGTTCGGGCTTTTTTTCTCCCCTTGCTGTATCAGTGTAGCTGACCAGGCTTTGACTCCTTGTTTTGCGTCAGCGTTGACCCACTGAAGCGTACAGATGTTGTTGAGGCTCTTAACCTCTCTGCCCGTCACAACCGTGTGCGTTTCCACAAGGGAGGGAGGACGTGCTGCGCTTCAATCTATGGAACCAGCTGTGTCCTCAAGGTGACATGGCTCTTCCAGGAGCGTGTATGTGGTCTCTCTTGCCTGTGTTTCACCACTCTCGTAGTTGTCTGTATTGTTGGGACGTGCAATTTTTGCTTATTCCCTTTCTTCCTGTTTGCAAGCTAATTGCTACTTTTACGATGGCTTTGGTTAAACACTGAATCTAAATGTTGGATCCTCTTTTCCTATTGTTTCACGGTCTGCTGTTTGCATTTCCCCTATACAGCAACTTCTGATTTATCTGCGCTTCCTTCTTTCCCCCTTTCCTTTCTTCTATTGAAAGTTCCCTTCAGTCCCTGTGTACTATTTCACTGCTTCTCCTTCCACTCCTTACTCAGCAATCTGAGAAGGAGGGGAACAACTTTTAAAACCAGAGGTTTTGGCACTGGTGGCTGGAGCCTGTTCCTGTAAGTCCTCCACATGCCAAACTCCCAGCCAATGGGAAATTTTGGGAAAGACATCAAGGAGGAATGTTTTTTTTTGTAACACAACTGTCAATCCAGCAGTGCCTCATGAATTCTACTGAGCAGGAGTGATCTGAGAACAGCAGAGTTGAAAGCACCTTTTCCTAAACCAAGTTCTGAGAGAGTAAGCAAGCTCGTGTGGTCTGGATGAAATGTTATCTAATCCTGATAGGACGTGTGTGTCTGATAGGAATGATGCATTAAAAGGCCTCAGGTAGCCACATGGTTTTGCTTTACATTTGTTACGTGGAACCTCCTGACATGAGCCCTTTCTTTCTTTCTCTAGCCATTATAGTTTCTTTATGCTGTAGGTCTTCCAGAAGCTTTTGCTGCATTTGCAGCAAAATATGGAAGGATTCAGTAACTCAAGTCAAGCACAATCTTTCTGGCCTTAAGAATTATTTCTGCAGTTGAATTATCTTTCACAGTGTTTTTCAAGACTCCTCCCGTGGATCGCGAAAGCAATTTTCAGTCAAGAATGTCTTATTTATACCAAATAAATAGTTATGCTATTAGCTTAAGTACAGACCAATCAAAAATCTATAGCTAAATGAGAACATGTTGATTCCTCCATTCATTTTCCCCCCCAAAAATGCTAGATAGGCAAAAAATTGCGTAGCGCTTAGTTTTCGGAAGTGCTGAGCATGCAAAAGTCTCCGCTCGGCTGCTGTATAAACATGATTTGAAGGGCCTCTCAGCTTAAATAATGCCATGCTTTTTTAATTCCATACCCAGCTTGCGCCTGCACCCACGCTTGCGGGGATCTCGGCTGAAATAGCACTGAGGCAAGAGGCAAAGGAGAGTCACTCAAGTCATTCGGGTCTTCGTAGCAGCGTGAAAAGTTTCAAGGGAAAGCGTTGGGATTGTAGCTACACCTGAAATAACTCTCACTTTCATTTTCTGGTTTAGTTCTCTACGCCTGTAGTGGAGATAACTGTTTATCTTCCCGAGACTAGTAACTGTCAGGAACATTCGTTAGTGACTGCATCCAATACTTTGGACATTTAAAACATAAAGCATTATTATGGATGGGCAGCATCTTAATCTGTAGGTCCAGGTTCTGTAGTTTTGGAAAGTGTATTTGCATTGCAAATTCTCACATTTCAGTGCTTTCCTGAATAGGTTAATGCTTGATTATACCGTGTTTACCTTTATTGGTGCATTCCTTCTTCTGCATAGCATGGAGCAGCTTTTCCTTTGGAAAAAGATTGAATATCTACTTTATCATCAAACATAGTTCATAAAAGTCCAAATGCACCCGGAATATCTATTGAGCATAGGAAACACCCTGACTGATTAATTAGATGGCAGGGGGGTAACTCGATGAAGGAAAATACACCAAAATTGTCGTGGAGTATCTCAGCTGACTTGAAATACCAAGTACAGCCTCCCTGTCAAACTCTTTGTGACTGGAAGGACTGTCTTACTACCACTACCAACAATTTATCTACTTTTTCATAGTACACAATGAAACCTGCCTGAAGCTCACCTTCCAAACAACCATCCTTTCCAGTTTGCAGGGGAAAAAAAAATAAATTAATTCGATCGCAGAATAAAGCCTGCATTAAGACCATGAGCCGATAACTTCTTCTGCTATGCTTTTAACACGTTTGAAAGATTTATTATTAATCTCGAAGTGGTTTGTAAGCGCTTTGAGCAATCCAGTCAGCAGCAGGGACGGCTTTATCGCCTCGCTGCGTGCCTGAGCCCCGGTGCGGGGAAGCCGGCGCGTCCCCGGCAGCCTCCAGCCCCAGCCCCGGGGCGTGTGTTCCAGTGCGGTGCCTCCTCGCCGCGAGGTTCTGTCACAGGCGACGGTATTTTGACACCTCCCCCCCGACGAAGACAGCCCGGCTCAAAGCGTCCCGCTCCGCCCCGGCGCCGTGCCCACCAGCCCATCCGCCGCCGTCTCTCGCCTCCCGGCCGCCCCGCGCCCCGGCCCCCCGGGAGGCGGCCTCTCCCCGCCCGCTCCGCCCGCGCTGACAGGCGGGCGCTGCGGAGGAAGGGGAGGGCGGCCGCCGGGCCGCGGCCTCAC
>WUAM01000383.1:16564809-16579922 GCA_024336885.1 Actenoides hombroni | reverse complement strand
TTGGTTTGGTTTTTTTTTTTTTTTGCAGGTTTGGGTGTGTTATATTCAGGATCCAGTGTGAGTGTGCTTTCGATAGGCCTGGGATGTTCCTGATGCTTAGAATGCTTATAAATACATGATTTTGGATTATTTCCATCCAGGGCTGATGTAAGGTATTGGGATGTTGAACAGCAGCCTTTGTGGGGAAAAATGTCCTACTGTACCAAAGAGAGAGCTTGCTCAGGTATGTTTGGTATGGATTCACTGTCTGCTTCGGGAGCCTTGTAGAGATCAAACAGCTGTCTCTGAGTAGAGTATTCCTGTGATTAACGGCCACACTGGTGATGGTGCTTCTCTGACTGTCTGGGCTACTCAGCCTCATTTAGAAAACTTGGCTTTCTTTGGCAAAGATTGTGTTGTCAGCGCTGAGAGAAGGTATCTGATGATCTTACCAAAAGAAAAAAAAACCTTAATGCTGTGAAAGCAGGAAAGTTATTGTTTCTAGCATCGTGATGTGGGTTCAGTGACCTTGGAAGTTTCTCACCCGTATGGACCTTCTTTGGAGATCAAGGGCTTGTCAGTGAATATTCCAGGAGGGTCTAAATCTGAGCATTACTCAGGAGAGTCCTGCCAGGGATCATGGATGCCCATCCACGACAGCACATGCCAAGGCTGTCTTTTGTATTTTGCAGGGTAAAAAAAAAGTACTTCAGCACAATCCAGAGAGGAAAGAAAAAGGATAGTGTCCAGTACCTTAAAGTCAGTTTTGCAAAGTCACTTGTATTGACTTTTTTCCACACACACCCCCCTCCCCTCCCTCCCTCCCCCTCCCCGTTCCCATTTGAGCCTGTTTTGCAATGATTGCAGGGAGCTAATCCAGTTACGCTGGCTGGGAAGGGAGGGGGGTGTCTTCTTTTCTTGCAGCGGTAAATGTTTAACAGCGTGTGCAGCCCGTGGCAGGGCTTGGTCGGGAGGGCAGCACCAGCTGCACACAGCAGAATTTGCACTCTGATTTCCCCCCCAGTCTTCCAGGTTTTAGTGGGTTGGAGCAGGTTGATAGAAATCCATCGGTTACGGACAGGTGGAACTGGTACAAAAGGAGGGGCGCTTTGGTGATTGCTTCTCAACAGAACTGAGATGTGAACGTTCTACCAATAAAACATACGAAAAGACCATCGGGAGACTGTAGTGTGTGGAGTGGCATACCACTTTTAATGCTTAAATGCTAAGATTATTGTTTTCCCAGCACAATCAAGGTGAGAATCATGCGAGGAAGATGGGAAGCAAAACAAAAAGATAAACAATTTCTTCTGATGGGATTTTCTTGACCCCTACAAGGAAGGATGATTGTGGGAACTTGTCGGTTTCATAGTTAAGCTGAAATGCCCTTGTAGAAGTTTCCTGGAGAACAGTTGTGTGTGCTGCTGCTTGTTGGGTAACCTTTTTGGGTGCTAATTTTTACACTTCCAACCTCTCTGTTAAAACTGTGTGTGGAAAAATTACAGTTTAGCAAGCTTCCATTGCGAGCTGGGAAACTGCCCTGGTGACCAGCTGACTTTCTGTCTTTATAATCTTTGAGAACATTCCTTGATGGACTTTCCTCCCATAATCCTGTTATGTCTTCAATGTGTGTAGCTCCATCTCACCTTATTGCTCTTGCTGCAGCTTCGACTGTGGCTTTGTGGATGACTTGTGAATGGAATGTGTTCCCAGGCTTGGGAAATTGCTTAATTAATCACTTGATCTAACAGCATGGTTAAAGGACAGAGTGCTAGGCTTAAAGTTACTTCTTCATTCTGTTATTGTGTGACATGGGAAGCAGATAATTCGGTGTTTGATGTTTTTTTCTGCTGTAGTATGTGATTGTGATATTTTGAGAAGCAGTTAGTGGCCTCCAGCTGTAGGGGAATGCAGATGTGTTAGTGCTTCTAAATGATTAATAAATAAAGCTTAGATAACCTTGCCTATTTTTGACTTTTGCCATTACTTCTCTGCTTCATCTTGAAAAGCACCAAATGCTGAATAGCAATCTTAAACTTAGTTGGAAAAAAACCCCCACAAACCACACAACTACCAGAAAAAAACCAACCCCAGACTATAACTAGCCTCAACACCTGAAAAATGAAGGAAAAAAAACCACACAACAATCAAAAAAACCCCCATACCAGCTAGCACAGGATGCATGTTTGACATCCACCCTGAGCAAGCTATAGTGTTTGTTTGGTGTTTGTTTGTTGGTTTTTTGTTAAAGAGAAAAACTAATGTTGGAGCCTGTTTTCCAACATCTAATTTTATGATAGTATGTGTATTATTTTGTTGTTTCTTGGCACTGGATAGTTTGTATTTACAAGTGAGTCATTGGGAAGGAGAAGGAAGGACACTGTTGTACCATCTCTTAATTAGAGTGAAGCTAAATATGATTACTTTTCTTGTACCTCCTAAGAAATGCAGCCCTCTCTTCCACGTTGATCGTAGATCTGTGATCAGTTAACTTTGTTAGGTAAAATAGACTGTTTCCTTTGTTTTGCTCCTTTCTATATAGGAATTATATAGTTTTAAATTCCTTAAAAAACCCCAAACAAGTTGTGTACAGTTGTCTCAGAAAATCTCTAAAGCCTTTAATAGGAAAAAAGTTTTGTTTGCTTTCTAATTTTTTTTTTCCGTGGGATTTCTGTTTTTCTTTTCTTGTTTTTAGGAGATTTCAAATTATGTAAGAAGTAAAAAAAAAAAAGGTGAGGAAGGGAATCTGTTTGAAGCTGTCGTTGAAATCTGTACCAGCTTTCAGAGAGGTTGTTGTGGGCCCTGAATTCTGGAATTGCAGAGGAATGTGTTTGACACAATAAGGGGGAGAGGCATTTCCATAATTCCTGAGGCTTTTCCCGAGAAGACAGAAAGGAAAGGGAAATGCTGATGAATGATATTTACATTGCTGCTTTAGTATTCTTGGCACAGAAGTTTGTAGTGGAGCCCTCATTTTTGCCAGGGAGAAATCTGAGGTATCCGTGTACAGGAATAGTTGGTTCTGGTGCTCCCCTGCCTGACCTGTGATGATGGAGAAGAAATCTTCACTGCTTTTCCTAAAGGCTTTGCTTCTTTTCAGACTCCTTCCTCCTCCTAGAAAATCTGCTACTAACCTAACAATTCTATGTCACCTTCTACTTCAGCGTGTCTAATAAATACAGTTGATTAGCACCCCGGTGTAATAAAGACTTGTTAGTGGCAGCCATCTGTACAAGGGAGATAAGGCCTCCAAATTTGGTTGGCAGAAGTTAAATAAGGGAGATGTGTGTTGGCATTTACCAGCTCTGCTTCCAGCCCTTGCAGTGCCCTTCCCTACTCTATGTGCCTGCTCCCATGTAAAACCTCTGTGCAGCTAACCAGACACTTGACATTCTACTTTGGGCTTCATAAATGCATGATTTGAGAAGTTTTGATCGAGGAAATTGGTAACTGGAGAGCAGATTGCTCTCTGCTTGTGGGAATGGGGGTAATGAACATCGGGCACTAACTGAAGCGTGAAGTGCGTGGTAGAAAGGAGTGAAGCTTTCGATTCCTCTTGTTCTCTGGGTAAGTTTGCTAACTCCTCTCAGTCCAAAGGCTACCTGACTTTTTACCAAAAAACCCAAAACCCCAAACAAAACCCAACCCAAGAAAGTGTTACGCAGAATTATCAGTTGTTTTCATGTACAACCAAACAAAAATTCGGCCACGTTTTGAATGCTTCTTTAAACTTTTTATTTCTTGTCATCTTGCTGTCTTCTTGTTTGCATCCGTGTGCATGTATATATTCTTTGTAACTTTTATTTCAAGTTGTTTTCAGTTCTATCAGGCCACTTCCTGGTATCTTATTGATAACAGGTTGAGAAACTCTGCTGTAGCAAAAGCCTAGATTGCACAAAAAAATCTCTGATTTTTATTTTGTCTGCTTCCCGGCGATCCAGGGGACCGTTCCCTACCTCATTTCTGTATTCATTTGCTGCTCTATGTATATAAACTTTACCAGATAATGATCTGCTGAAACCAAAGGGAATGGTTGAAAAATTAGCTGTTCTCCAGCAGCGAGTGCGTGATGGGAAGCGTTAAGCATTCTGTTACAATGCATGTAAATCCTTTTGCTGGTTGAACACAGGAGCTCATACCAATGAGTTCCCACTATTATCCACCATTCCTGGCCAGGGCCCTTGAGGCTGTTCCTGAATTGACTCTTTAGTAAGTAGAATGAAAAATGAGCTGAAGATTAGCTTCAGTATATATTGCTCTGCAGGGTTAGTGTTAGTGCCACGGTGTTTTCCACAACAGGTTAGCAGCTGTTCCAAAGTCATCTTACTGTGTTCTTAGACCAGTGTTTAAGGGTGTAAATTCACTCTGGGTAGCTGTCTTGTTGATAGGAAACACGCTGAGATTATTAATTAAACGGTAATTATTCAAACTTGTTTGTATGGTTGTCTGATTTGTATGATTTCACACATTTAGACAAGGCTGAGATCTAAAGAAGCTGCAAAACATTTCAAGAAGAGCCAAGTGTGTGAACTGCTGATAAAGAGAAGGTATTTCCTGTAGGAAATACAGGTGAATTTTAGAAAGCAAATTTAGAGAACAACTTGATGCAAACGGGCAGAGTATTACAAATGAGAAGAGAGACATGACTGAATAGTCAAAGGAATGCTGGATCTTACCTAGGACTCTCTATGGGGCTTCACTCTGTGGTTGCCTTACGGGGCAATGTGGGTTCACATCACTGTAAGGAATCTGAGGGTCCTTCTCAACATCCTTTGGCTGATCATGCTGCAGGTTCCAGGACTTAGAGATGAAATATTAAAGGATTCATGGTTCACCCTACAAGTCTTTTCTCCTGATATCCATCTTTTGCCACGGGGAGTGTCTATAGTTTACTAGAGAGTGCCAAGCTCCAGTTCAGGAAATGGTTTGTGCCATGAAAGCTCCACTTTGTTGGTTGGCAGCAGAATGGTAGAAAGCAGGGAGGGTGAATCAATTGGCAGGAGGAGTTGTGTTAGTAGAGATTGGCACTGCTCTCAGGACAATGGGTGGGTAGCATGTTGGCCAGCCCCTCTGGGAGAGGGTACCCTGCCATGACTGCCTCTGCAGCCCAAGCCAGTGCTTTAGCATCACAGAGGACTCTGGAATTCTGTTGCAGTGTGTGTGCAGGCGGTGGAGGAGTAACAGAACCTCCTGTGTCACGTTGCATCTCACCGATGTGTGTTGAGCAATTAAACCCAAGAATTAGAAGGGTGTGCCCCCAGAGAACCGCTGCTCTGGAGAGCGAGGCTTGTCTTGTGCTTTCCATAGTTATTTTTGTGTGTATTTTTGACACTTCCTCTTGACAGTGCATTTATCATACCTTCCTGCCCTCTGAAAGGTCAGGTGGGCGAGGATTTTTCTACGCTAAAAAAATCTTTTGCCTCGCTATCTGTATTCTGAAATGTCTTTCCTCCTTTCCTTCTTGGTTCAGCATCTCTCTGAGAAGTGGCTGCACAGATAACGTTAGTGCTTTATCCAGCAGTATCCCATGTCAACATTGAATGAGCTTCCATTATCTTACCACAAGTTTCTGGCAGGTAGATGGAACTTTTTAGAAGCTACTGTGTAGGTGGGGTTAGGAGGTGATATATTAGTCTGTTAAAGCAGAGGTGTTAGGACTTGCTTCTCTGAGTCATTTTAGCAGGAATCCAAAGCCTGATGAGACATGTGGGATAAGGTCATTTGTCCTAAATTTGGTTTGGTTTCCTTAAGCCATTTTGTGGGCCAAAGAACAAAATGTCTATTCTGCAGCTGTGTATCTGAGCAACTGGAGGTTACTGGTTTTCTCCATTTATCAGGGCCTAGAGCACGTGAAGGAACAGGTGGGAAATCCTTATCAGGAGGAGGTCAGGGCTTTCACGTTAAGGATGTGAGTTCTTATCTTCCCAGAGTGATTCTCTTACACAGTTATCAGCTTTTTGAACTATGTATTGAAACTTAAAGAAATGGTTCTTGCTTCTATAGTGTCTTTTTGTGTTCTCAAAACTTTATGTACATTTAAGAAGGGGTGTAACTTCTTCATAATGGCAAGGAAGGGATGATTAATACTGCCTGGCTTTTCTGGGTGACTTTGTGTCAGAGGATTCCACTTTGTAAAAGAGCTTGCTTGCAGAATCCTTCTTAAACAGACACATATAGAGAGGAAGCAACCCACCCATTCCAGATTGGAGAACAGAACTTGAGTATGGGTTGAATAGATTCCAGGGTCATATCCACCTTTTTCACCCTGTTTCTTATGTGTGAAATGGGTAGAAAACCCCCCTGATTGCTTTGAAAAACAATGTAAGCTTAGTTTATGGACGCATAATCTGTGTAGTTACGAAGTCAAGTTGAGATAATGGGCCTCAGTCTGGCATTCAGTAAGAGAATACTCTGAATCATCATCTTTGCTCCTTCTTTGATGAAGTTTGTCCTTCAGGGCCATAGTCTTTTCCATCTGGCTGAGAATCAGTTAGAATCTCCCTGTTTAAAGCTGTCCAGCTATGGTTGAATTCACCGTCAAAAGCTGTTTGCTTTTTAGCTCTGAGCTGTGGAATGGGTACATTTGAAAGATTTTGCCAGAGCTTGCTGTGACTGAGGAATTTTAGGGTTGGTAGCCCTTATTAGGAACTTTTTTCTGTTGCTCTTGAACCGGAGCATATTGACATAGTAAATGGTTGTAATTCACACCCCTCTAGCATGCAGTCAGAGAGTTTAATAAAATTATGTCAAATGAAGTGTCTCCTTCCTTTGTAAGGCCACGTAAAACGAATGGATTAAATTTCTGCAGCGCAGTGAAATAACACATTTTCTTTCCTTCCATGAGTTGTTCTAGGCAGGATCCAAAAGTGCTGAGCTAGGGTTTCCTTCATGTTGGCAGATCCTGCTGTGGTGGGAGCTGGACAGACAGGAAATGCAGGCCTCTTCACTGATTCACAGCACAAATTTGGCCTGTGATTCTTCTTTTGCTCCGTAGAGATGTCTTTCTGACTCGGGATAATTGGTGGTGCTGCTGGGTGTTGTGAAGAGGGAGGTACCCGTGTCTAGAACGTGTGTGAAGCAGCATAGCCTCCCGAGGGAGTGGCTTGGCTGCTGTTCTGGTTGTGTTGCACCACCGAGGCAGCACCGAGCAAGGGAACAGAACATTTTAAGGCTACTTCTTTTACTTTATCTTATCAGGTCTACTGGACTGTTTTTCCCTTTTTGTCTTTTAGATTTGGCAAAGCCTCCAGTAAATGAACCAAGGGAACCGGAACAGTTTCTAATGCAGGCGCCCCAGGGAAATCCACTGCTGCTTTCCCACACCCTCCAAGAGCTATTGAGCAAGGATAGTGTGCAGGTGGAGCTTATACCTGAGAAGAAAGGCCTTTTTCTGAAACATGTGGAGTACGAGGTTTCCAGCAAGGTAATGTGAACAAGCGCTGGTCTCCGTGAGAACGCGTCCTCCTAAGAACGACTGTGCAGATGCTGTTGGCAGAGGTGCTGTTGCCAGATGTGTTGGGTGATGCTGGTTTTGCATAGGCCAGTTGTATGGGCTTACTTCTGGCTCAGTAGCACAATGTTTCCCTGACCTGGGTTTCTGTGGTATGAAGCAGCTTCTACCTGAGGTCTGACGGATGATCTGCGAGTTTCCTCGCCTGAAACCCGAGCTCTGTCCAGAAGCAGATGTGTGACACTGAGAACTGAGTGTTTTCAGAATGGGTTGGTGGAGGCGACTGGATGTTTCAAACCATTTCAGGCTCGTGAAGAAATAGTATTGGCAGCGCTGAACGGAGATCCTTTGTGCCCAGGGAAGGTACTGCAAATTCTTCTGTAGAGTCTAGGCTGCTTCCAGTTTACTTGCCCCAGTCCTGACCTATAGGTTCCTCTCTTGGTATAAGAGAGGACTGAAGATGATGTGTCTTTTTGTGTCTATAGAGTGGCCAGTGATAGAGCTCTCCAGTAGCTTCTGTGTGCTTGAAAAATCAAGGAGGAAATCTGCCCTCTTCAAGGGAGATCACGAGCAATTGACATCTCCCAGGCCACCAAAACGTCAGTTACCGAGTAGCATTCAAACTGTTACAGTCACTGTCATATGCATTCAGAGACACATTTGGGTCACTTGTCTCTAGTGACGTTTGGGGCTTTAGGTGTAAGAAAGATTGAGGTCTCTACGTTAGTCAGAGACTGTTGTGAGGGGAGCAGGGCAGGCACAGTGGATGTTTCTGTGGGCTTTCTGAGACTCGGGGTTTATTTTTGCCGGTGATTTCAGGGAGCAGGACTCGGCGCCCCTGGTGCCTCTCTAGGTTTTCAGTGTAGGAACCCATTATCAGTTCCTTGCAGTTGCTGTCATCTCTCCTAGCTGTTGAATGGTACTTCCTCAAAAAGCAACATAGCCTGGCCTTGAGCTTCATTTGAGATCTGCAAAACAAATCAACGTGAGATTTCAAAGCAGAGAGGGGGAGGCCCCAGGGGCTGTGTCCCTTGTGCTCCAGTTACAATGCCTCACTACTTCATTTTTGAAAAGAGTGCTACATAAGTGGTGGATGATGATGATGTGCAATGCAAGTGTGGTGAGAATGGCTATAACAGGGCTGTGAAGTCTGTTGTCTTAGCTGCTCCAGTAGCTGAATCTGTAGTGATAGTACTTGGAGTTTGTGTGGTTTTTATGTATTTACTGTTCTAAAAGGATTTCTGCCTCCTTAAGTGTCTTGTTCTAGCTCCTACCTGTCTCCTTTTGGAATGAAAAAAACCCCCAGTTTCTTTGGCCTCTTCTACATATTGATCTAAGAAGTGCAGACTGAAGGACTAAGGTCTTAAAGGAACTTTCAATCTTTGTTTATAGATCTAACATCACTGAGAGGTCTCTCTCTTGTGAGATTCACTTGAAACATCAGCCATTTAGGCTACTACTTAGCATGATCTAAGACTGTTTTACCACCTCTGGGTTTGAAACTGATGTAGAGAGAGTTCCTGAGAACTAGAGCTCGGGGACTTACAATACTCAAGAAAAGAGCTCTCCAGAGCACTTTAAGTGTCAGCACTACTTCTAAATGTTCTGTCTAAATTGTAAGACAGTTTGAGGAAGTAATGGTATGGAACAACAGCAGATTTAGGGATATTTGTAACTTCTGGGAAACTTCTCCATTTCATAATTTTTTTTTTTCATCTGTTGTGTGAATGAAATCTGAGTTAGGTTTTTAACTGAAAATCTTACTCACAAAAGTACTGGATGTTGCAGATTGACTCTGTCTGGACACCAGGTGCCCACCAAAGCTGCTCTATCACTCACTTGCTCACTTGGACAGGGGAGAGTAAAATATAAGGAAACACTCTCGGGTTGAGATGAGGACAAGGAGAGATCACTTGCCAATTACCATCGCAGGCAAACCAGGTTCAACTTGAAGAAATTAGTTTAATTTATTAGCAGTCAAATCAGAGTAGGGTAATAAGAAATGAAACCAAGCCTTAAAAACATCTTCCCCACACCCCTCCCTTCTTCCTGGGCTCCTCTTTGCTCTACAGTTCTCTACCTCTGCCCCTCCCAGTAGTACAGGGGTTGCAGTCAGTTCATCACATGTTGTCTCTGCCGTTCCTTCCTCCTCAGGAGGAGGACTCTTCACACTCTTCTCCTGCTCCAGTGTGGGATCCCTCCCGTGAGAGACAGTTCTCCATGAACTTCTTCAATGTGGGTCCTTGCCGTGGGCTGTAGTTCTTCATGAACTCCAGTGTGAGTCCCTTCCATGGGGTTCAGTCCTTTAGGACCAGACTCCTCCAGCATGGGTCCCCCACAGGGTCACCAGTCCTGCCAGCAAACCTGCTCCAGTGTGGGCTCCTCTCTCCAAGAGACCACAGATCCTGCCAGGAAGTCCTCCCTCCTCTTCACTGACCTGGGTGTCTACAGAGTTGTTTCTCTCATGTGTTCTCACTCATCTCTCCCAGTTGCCGCTGTAGTTGTACAAATATTTTTCCCCTTCTTAAATATGTTATCCCAGAGATGCTACCGCAGTCACTGATGGGCTTGGCCTTGGCCAGTGCCAAATCCATCTTGGAGCTGGGTGGCATTGGCTCTGTCGGCCACAGAGGAAGCTTTTGGCAACTTCTCACAGAAGCCACCCCTGCGTCCCCTGCTGCTACCAAAACCTGGCCATGCAAACCCAATACGCTGTAGTTAGAAGCATGCCTCCTATAGTTGTAATCAGAAGTGGCTGACTTTGGAGTCTTCTCCCTCCTTCCTACCACGAGGTCTCTAAAGAGAAGAAATACGTCATGTCTGCAGTCTCAGGGTGGGGTTTCTGTCTATTGATTTGTTCTCCCCCCTTCCTTAATTGCAGAGATTCAGATGCTCAGTCTACAGGCGATACAACGACTTTGTGGTGTTCCATGAGATGCTGCTTCAGAAGTTCCCCTACCGCATGGTGCCAGCACTTCCACCCAAGAGGATGCTGGGAGGTACACCCGGGTCTTTCTTCTGAGGGGAGGGGTCGTGGTGCAAGTGTGATCAAGGTGATACTGTTGAAAATAAATGTTTCAAAGATTGAAAGTCTTTGCTTCTGCCTGGCTCAGAAAACAACTTTGGGGTTACAGGACACAATCTGGAGGTGTGAATTATTGCCAGCCTAGAAATTCCCTGTAAGTAAGATATCAACATCAAATTTCAGTGGGGTTTCTTTCTGTGGAAGTTTAGTATCTAATGACTTTTTTTGGTAAGTTTTGAGGTATAATTTTACACAAGAGCGTGGCAGAGTTGCAAGTATTGTTTTTAAGGAAAACAGGTGATGAAGATGATCAGTGCTGTAGTGCTGTGAGTTTCTGGTTTTAAACTTGTATTATTTCAAACAATGAAATAACTGCATAAAATCCTGTCTTGTTTTAATACTTTGTGAAAGAACAGGCTTTTCATTGCCCGTGCTGCTACGCTTATTGTTTCTATAAATAATTGGTTTCAGTCAAGGAGTCAAATGTATTGCTACAGTAAAGAGGATTTGGTAAACAGTGAGCGGAGCAGGGTAATAGTGAACTGGAGCAAAGTGAAACAATCGTGCCGAAAAGCTTTGATGGTCATACATTCTTATGGTGGAATGTAAATTCTGAAGACTTCTCTTTTGGGGTTGCGAAAACCCGTGTGTTGAATTTGACCTGATTGCGTGTTCTCAGCCAGAATTTCCAGAATTTCCACTTCATGCAACACCTGTAAGCAGAGTGGCCATCTCTGATTAATCTCAGTGGAAAGAGGATGCTTGAAAGAAGTTACCAATATATGTAATTTGTCAGTCACTGTTATTTCCTTGTGTTGCTGGTGTGTTGATATTTCTGTGCATTCACCGGTGCACTTCTTCCTGTAGATATCATATGTTTAAGAAATAACTGATAGGGTGAGTTCCCAAACTGTTAAGGCAGAGAGCGATGATTGCCTTCACTCCAGTCACTCTGCACATAGAAAAGCTGTGTAAGTGGTCTGAATAGAAACTACAAACAGGAAAAAGGAAATGGAATAGGTAGTTCTTGTTTTTGAGTAGGTTAATGGACCGACAAGCGGAATTGCAGGACGTGGGATTTGATGGATTAGTATAAATGTGTGACTTTTGCAACATCCTTAGTCCCAGAGCCGGATGGGCAAAGCTCCATGCTTTTTATACTCTGTATGCTGCTCTGCTACGTTACAGTT
This sequence comes from Actenoides hombroni, assembly GCA_024336885.1. Classification (NCBI taxonomy): domain Eukaryota; kingdom Metazoa; phylum Chordata; class Aves; order Coraciiformes; family Alcedinidae; genus Actenoides; species Actenoides hombroni. Next base: position 16,568,278 of record WUAM01000383.1, on the reverse strand, counting down.
TTGTTTTCATGGTAGTCTACTTTCATCTGTCTGTCAGATGAAGAAGGATTGGTAATCGTCTCTGCTTGTTTTGCAGGGTAGCAGCAAAGGGAGGCAGATCACGTAGGAAGTGTGTAGATGATGTCAGAAATCTCCACGTAGGCTGAAGTGTGAGCAAAGCAAAATCAGGATCTGCAACTCTAATGCCAGAAAAATCATTTGATGTGTGCTACTGTACTAAGGATCATTATAGAGAGTCCATGCGGACAGCAAACCCCTAACTTAGAACTGAGGCAAGAGAGTAATACCCTTTCATGATATGAGGGTGTTGTCATAGATAAGAGCATTCCTTTAATTCCATTCTGTGCTGCTTTCTTATCCTTCGACCTTGTTAGTTAAATTTTTCATCTTTCCTGAAAAACTCCAGGAAGTTTGATTTGCTGCCTTACTGTGGTATTGCCAGATTGAAATTCTTCCTGTTTCTTCCAAAGTACTTTCTGACATCTTGTGTGGAAAACATGGGTGTTGATCTTGAAGAAACAACTGAAAAAACCCCAAACCCTTTATTCTCTCTCTAGCCCCAAAAAGTGTGGAGGAGGGATAGCTGAGAGTACAGCACACTGAAGCTTGTTCTTCAGAGTAGTGAGCAAAAACCCCACAATTATTTGTGAGATGATCACTTCAAGTGGCAGTGATTTTTGCAGTGGCAAGAAGTGGCATGTTGTGCTGCATTCCTCAGGAGTCCCAAACAGCCTGAGATCCTCTCTGGGGACCAGCTGTGGAATTGGTTCCAAGGAAGAAGGCTTTGTGTGCCCAGAGTTTGTAAGTGGAGGCTTCAGACTTGGTTGTTTATCCTGCTTACCTCACCCACCCTGTGAAAATAACCACACACAGATATATATGCTGGGGTTTATAAGATGTAAAGAAGCAGTTGAAGGAATATTTGTTCTAGTGGTCAATCCAAAAGATCTGGAGCTGACAAGACTCGAGGTAACCCTTCTTTGGTTTTGTTGCAGTACTTTAGCAAGGGTTATAAGTACCAGGAAATTCTGGAAGTCAGTGCTTTCCTTTTGTCTCTTTCTGAGCAGCTGTGATGTGTGCTGCATTGGTTGATATGTAATGTTTCTTCCCGTAGCTGATCGAGAATTCATTGAATCTAGGAGGAGAGCACTCAAGCGTTTTATAAACCTGGTGGCTCGACATCCCCCTTTCTCAGAAGATGTGCTCTTGAAACTCTTCCTGTCATTCAGTGGCTCAGTGAGTACTCGTTAACAATAGTCTGAAGTTTGTGTATCTTCCTGTAACTGCTTGGCTGGGCATGGAGTTCAGAGTTGCTTTTTACCTGCACGTTGCTCCCCATGATGAGAAGAATTATCTCTCAATAAGTATTTCTTCATCTGGAAAGTGAAAGGTGATTTCACTCAATGCCAGGAGTATAGTATTTTGAAAATAACTGTTCCTGGAGGAATACATATCAGGCTTTTCCTGAAGTTAAATCTTACCTGGGTAAAGATATATCTAAGTTGTGCCTTACTATTGTAGCATATCTGACACCTGTGTGAACTGCCTGTGTGTCACTTAGTTCTTTCATACTTACTTGATTCTGTGTCTTCTCCAGGATGTACAGAATAAGCTAAGAGAGTTGGTCCAGGGAGTAGGAGATGAATTTATGACCTGCAGATTAGCTACCCAGGCCAAGGTATGTATATGAATTTCTTGCAACATACTCTTCTGGTTTAAATGACTCTCTTCTCCAGATGGATCAGTTACAGCATTTGTTGAGTGATGGAGAAGTTAGGTAGGAGAAAGTTGTTTCCAAAGTTTGAAGGACTTTTTAAACTTGTAATTTTATCAAAAAGATCTAATAAATATTGGACTCTTTAAGGGCCTGGTATTTCTAGCTAAGTGCTGGTTCATGAATGTGATAAAGATTAAACAATGAATCCTGCTCAGAACATGTTTCTCAGTAATGACTTGTACTTGCATAACAAACAAATGCACATACTGCACAATTTAAAAGCCAATACCTAGATTGATGTCTTCCTCATATTCATGCCCTCATTCTGTCTGTCGTCATCTCCTGTGGGAGAGTAATTTGGGCTGCTATAACTAACTTCTCTGTAAGGTCTCTGTATATGTTTATCCCAGTGATTAGTGCTATGGCAAGTTTTAAATATACATTCACTGGGTTCATTGAGCAATTTTAAAGTAAGTTGTTGTTCAGGTTTCTGCAATGCTAGCAAAAGGTTTTGCAACTGGAGCTTAATTCAGGCTTTTACCAGTAATACACAGGTCAGAAAGAGCTGAACTTCCAGTACATGCTTGACTTTGCCAGGCTGGCAGTTACTAACATCAGACCTGAACCTGTGAGCTTGAAACCTCACAAACTCCATTTTAATTGCGTAGTAGAATTGCAGATTTTGCCAACTTTGCCAAACACCCAATATTTGAAACTATTTCTGTCTCTGAAAATTGGGGGTATTTGTACATATTACAACATCTAACTTGGGTTCAGGGTTGTTAGGGTGTGGTGTGAGAGAGCCAGCACAGGAGGGAAGCCTGTTTCTCTTTGCTCTCTGTATGCTGTGCCCGTAGTTGTTGTATGTGAATGTGCCTCTGGTTTGTTCACTAATAATCTCTCTTGCCCTTCTTCAGGACTTCCTTCCAGCTGACATACAAGCTCAGTTTGCTGCCAGCAGGGAGCTCATCAGAAATATTTATAATAGCTTTTATAAGCTTCGGGACCGTGCGGAGAGGATAGCTTCTCGAGCCATTGATAATGCCTCGGACCTTCTCATATTTGGCAAGGAGCTAAGGTAGCTTGGGAGGAAGAGGATTTGCTAATGTGAATGTTTCTGCTGGTTTTTTGAGAACTCAAAACTGTTTTAAGGTTTACCTGCAAATGTTCTGGTAAGAATGGGTATGTCAACTCATGCTGCAGGTCATAAAAAGTTTTACTACTCCAAAAGAAGAAAATGCATGCTTTTCACTAAGGCTGCATTCCACAGAGCAGGACTGAAGAAAGTGCAAGTACCTTGACATTCATGTGCTGGTTTTCTTGCCTCTTCCCCCAGAATATACATGTGTTTGTGATTGTGCAGTAGTAGCTCAGCACTTAGAGCTACTTAGACCGATTTGAAACTCTGAATGGCTCACTGCAAATAAGTGTTATCTACTTAGTGGAATTTATCTCTGAGATTTGAATACTACTTATCTCCTCCTAGTGCTTTGGGCTCAGACACTACACCGCTTCCTTCCTGGGCTGCTTTGAATAACAGCACATGGGGGACTCTGAAACAAGCCTTGAAGGGTCTGTCTGTTGAATTTGCACTTCTGGCAGATAAGGCTGTGCAGCAGGTGAGTTCTTTACTTTTTGTTTTTCTTTCTTCTTCTTCTTCCCCCCCCCCCCCCCCCCCCCCCTTCTCCCTATCCCCCCCCCCCCTTACCCCCCCCCTTCCCCTGATCTCCCCCTGCCCCATACACCCCCCCT
>WUAM01000383.1:16552141-16564709 GCA_024336885.1 Actenoides hombroni | reverse complement strand
CCCCCCCCCCCCCCCCCCTTTTTTTTTTTTTTTTGTAAGATGAAGGAGGTGCACTGCTGCCTTCAGTTTCATCTTGAATCATGAGCTCTGTGGACATAGGCACTTAAAGAGTTAAGAATGAGATAGATTGTAGTCCAGACTCCCATCCTCAGCCACCAGCCTGCTTGTTCAAGCTTGAATGAAAAACCTGGACTGTGTTTAAAGGGGGAGGGGGGAAATGTAATAGGCAAGGGAAAGGAAGGAAAAGCCTGCTTTCATTTTTAATTTCAAATGGTTATTGGACAAGTTGTACTACTATACTGAGCTGTCCAAAAGTCCTGTGCTCTGTCTTATTAATCTGCTACAGAGAGTTCAGAAGAACTTATTTCTGAAACAGATTTTGACATTCATGTAGTTAAATATTACATGAGAGTCATTCAGACAGAAGCATCATATTCCTGTGTAAGTGTGCAGTGTGATAATGACTGTTAGAATAATGTGAGAACATGACAGTCTGGGAAGGAAAAGAAATAGCTTTGTCTCCACTTCTCTTCATCTCATTGTGTTAAAATACTCAGCGTGCTTTTATGGATCAGTCAGACCAGGCCCTTCTTTTTTTCCCAGTGCTTATGCTCCAGAGAGCTCTATTGATACAGGAAGAAAAGACAGTATTTAGTAAAATAACAAAACAAGTAGTGAAATTTGGCTTGGTGGCTCATCTCTGCCTTCTGATGCATGAACTGTTATGGGGAACAGGCAGGTATTTATAGCTTTAATGGATTAGTTACCTTCTAAGGATAGACTGGGGGAATCTGCAAGAGCAAGAAATTCGAGGCAAAGTGAGCTGAAAGGGCTGACACAGGACTGTGAAACTAACTCCCCTTCTTACAATGATCAGTGAATTGGAAAAGCTGTTCCTGCTCCAGTCAGATCTTTGCTCTGCATACTGAAGACTAAACACTCCAGTGCCATCTGAAAGATGTTTGATGTGGTTGTGCAAGTGTTGATGTGCCCTGAAGAATACAGTGGAGAGCCTGAGTGGCATGAGGGTGTGAAGAACTGTGATGTCACTTTGAGGCTTACATAAAATGTACTTTTTTCCTTGTTTTCTAGGGTAAACAGGAAGAGAATGATGTGGTGGAGAAGTTGAACCTTTTCCTGGATTTACTCCAGTCCTATAAAGTGAGCTCTGCTGTTCTTCTGCCAGTGAGGAAGTTGTTTAGAGCAAGCTTGTGCTCTTTAGAGGGTGTAATGCCAACTGGATGGAAAACTGTCTGGAAGGCCAGTTCAGGGGCGAACTGGGCATCTGGCAGAAGGGGAGTGGCCGTTGGCCACCGTAGCCTTACTGATCAGCTCATCTTGTGATGAGAACTTGCCAAACAGCAAACCCTGCAAGGAGTTTAAAAACAGGACTACTTGAACTATATGGATCAGTTAATTTTTTTTTATTTTTTTTTTTTTCCAGATATGGCTGCTTTTGAGTGAATTAGATTGCTGCTAGTTTGTTCACGGGGACATGAGTTCAACCACAAATGAAAGAATTTTTGTTAATACCAATCTTTTGGTCAAAGGCACTTTTTCTTTTTTTTTTTCCTTAGAAGCACCTATTGAAAGTGTACGTGGCAGCCTCTCCTGGCATTCCCAGGCCTGGACTGAAATAGAAGGACACTGGCAAGCTCTTACTACAGTTAATTGCCAGCACTTGAGAAGGGCACAAAAGATAAGAGGCCTGATAAGATCCAAAATGTTGGCAAAAGTGGTGTTCCTGATTGCCTCTTAAGCTCGTTGAGCTGGGGCCAGGCAGTTTGATTTCTTGAATTATTTGCTGCCAACATTTTTTTTTGACCCTCTTGAACACAAAGAAACAAAAATCTGCGGCATAGAAATGACATAAAGCGTGACCGTGTGGTTGTGTTCCTGATGTGCTTGGCTTGTGTACTTGCTGTCTCTTAGCTTCCACTAAGTACCTGTTTTTTTCCTTTTTCCCATAAAGGACCTGTGTGAAAGGCACGAGAAGGGGGTATTGCACAAGCACCAGCGAGCGTTGCACAAGTACAGCATGATGAAGAAGCAGATGATGAGTGCCACTGTGCAGAACAAAGAACCCGAATCGGTGGAGCAATTGGAGTCTCGCATTGTGGAGGTAGGGAGGGTGGCCTGGGAGGGCAAAGGGTGGTTCTGGAGTCAATGGTACTGCTCTGTAGCTCAGTCATATTTGCAGACAGCCATTAGGCTGGAAGGCTAACCTGTACTTTGGGCAATTTGAGTTCCCCGCTGTGCTACACGGAAAACTCATTTGTTTTCCTCAGCGCTTTTTACTGGCTCTTTGGCAGCACACTGTTTGCAGGAGCTGTGGAAAGCAGCAGTCTGCGTGGTGGAAAGTGCAGCTGCTGTCGTATCAAATGGGTCCAGGAACTGCCTTTTTAGTTTTTTGGTATGTGTTTGTTAGTATGGTGAGGAATGCTGTTTTCTCCTGCTGCAAGTGAACCTCCTTGGCACCCTCTTCCTGGCAATATAGTTCACTGAGTCCCTCTTCTTTCAGCAAGAAAATGCTATTCTAACCATGGAGCTGCGGAATTACTTCTCTCTGTATTGCCTGCATCAGGAGACACAGCTCATCCACATCTATCTGCCTCTCACCTCTCACATTTTGGGGGCCTTTGTCAACTCCCAGATCCAGGGTCACAAAGAGGTGAGGAGTTTTGGACTATATTTCTTTTTTTTCCCCAAAAATATGAATGAGAATTTGAATGTGTTTGCTTTCACCCATGGGTTTTCCTCCTCTAATCATCTGTCCAGTTGGGCTCTTTCATAACTTCTTAAGAAGTCATGTAAGGTCGTTCCAATTTGGGGTGAGGATCAAGGCTGATCTCTAACACCTCCTGAAGACTGTATCTTCTTGCAGCAAGTTGCTGTGTTGTGGCTTGGGGTTTTTTCCCCCCTTCTATCTCATCTGCAGGTGGCCTTACCATACAGGTGGCTGAAGAAGACCCAACCATTGAACAACTAGCTATGATGTGTGTTTGCTAGATGAATCTGGTTTTTGTTGTGCTACACAAAAATGATATAAGGACCAACTTCTTTGGTTTTGTTCTAAATCCAAGAGCTCCCTTTTGTTAACCGCTGAATAAGACCTTCAGCATTCCCCATATACAGACTTTCTTGCATTCATTATGTTAGAAAAGACTCTTCTTGTTCAGCTCTCTTCATTCCCTTCAGTGATCTGGGAAATCTCCCATCACGCACGCTCAGTGAAGTGTTCAGAGAGCTGCATTACAGCATCAGTCTAAAAGGGACAGTCTGAGTCCACCCCAGAGTACTTCAGTAAATTTGTGTTGTGCTTCTGAGTACCCTGATAGCGCTGCTAAAATACAGCATGGTGAGATGATTACCTGCTGTGGTGTCATGTCTGTTTTCTCTCCTTTTCCACTCACAGATGAGTAAAGTTTGGAATGAATTGAAGCCAAAGCTGAGCTGCCTCTTTGTGGGATCTAGCAGTATGCCAACTCCACCATTGTCACCTCCAGAGGGAAACTTCTTCTCCAATTAATGCTCTGAGCATCTAGCATGGAACAAGAAGTGCAATCAAGGAAGGGGTGGGACCTCTACCTCCAGATGTTAGAATGACTCCTCCAAACAGCTTTTTTTTTTTTTTTTTTTTTTTAATACCGCTGCTTTGAGCTGCTCTGATTTAGACAGACTGGACGTGGGGCAGAACGTACGGATTTCAAGATAATCTCTTACTTTTGAAATGCTCTGGGGCAGAGCTGATGTATCATTATCCTGCAGACACTCTTCGTGGGGTCAGGGTGTGACCTGGTGCGGTCAGTGCTGCAGGGTGGACGCTGATGCCTCTGTCGGGTGTACTGACAGTCCTCTGGTGATGTCTGTCTGCACACGTGCTGACACATCTCTGCACCTCTCCCAAGGGCTGGGGTGAACAGGGTATGTGAAGCGCTCACTTGTAGTGGAGATAGGTTGCCTTTTAAGCTTGGGAGGGCCTGTGTTAGGGGCATATGTGCACAAGGCTGAGAGCCATCCCCCATCCCATTGATAGCTGTCTGGATTTGATTTGGGGTCTGGATTTGATTTCTTACTGCCAGACTTTATCAGGAAATCCACAAACGAAGTGGTTGGACTCACTAACCCAGCTGGGAAGGGGTTAGTGCTGCTGCGTGACAGTGATTTTCCCAGTGAGTCTAGGCAGGCTGGATTGTCACTGTGTTCCAGTTCACAGTTGCCAGGACAGCCTGGGGACTTGCTCATGTTTTTCAGTTTGGGGCCAAAGACAACTGGGTTCAGGAACCAGAGGAGTTTGCCTGCCATAAATGAGAAAATAATTGAATAAAACACTCCTTAGTTGTAAACCAGTCATACCAACCAGCAGAACAGCTGCAAGGTAGCTTGCTTATTTTCTTCTGGAGGTTCTGACTCCATCTGTTGGGTAGCTGTTGAGGACTGTTGGAGAGCTGCTGACCTGAAGGCTGGTGTTTTCTTTGGTCTAACAGATGAAGTATCCTGTTACACCAGCAGGCTGGGAGACAGTGCTTATAAAGTTTGTTAGCAAAAAATAAGTATTTATCAGGGTATTACTGCCATTCTTTTTTTTTTGGCTGTGGGTAGCATTGGGGTGTGCTTGTGAGGGACAGGAGACAAGTGACAGTTTTCTGTCTCTCTAAAAATAGCACAGTCCTTGGTAATGCGGTAAAGGGACTAAACATTTTCCACGTTTCCCTGTTCATCTCTCCAGTGACTTTCCCTTACCAGACAGAGGGTAGGGGGAGAACTCACGTGTCCTGTTACCTAAGGGGAAATTGTGCATATCCTCCAGAGACACTGATAATCAAAGAAACTGCAAATGTGTGCAGCAAGACTTCAGGACTCCCCTGAATTTAACTTCTCTGGGGCCAAAAGAGCTGCCAAAGGGGAATTTGAGACTTGGCTTCTGAGCATTTCCTTTGAGTGGGTAAAAAGCAAGCACGTTAACAAGGATGAGTGCTTGCTCTTGAACTGGAACCGTTACAGTATTTTCCCATTTGGGAACTTCCCCATTAGCAGGAAATATATTTAAATCCTCCAATCACAAAAGTTTGGTGGTTTTTTGGTTTGGGTTTGTTTTTTTCTTTTAAATTTAGAAAATTCTATGCAACATGAAGCTCTCCTTAGTCTGGGTGGAAATCATGGATTAGTTTCTTCAGCTAGGAGCAAGATAACTTGCCCAGTTTCATGACACTGGTATTACCATGTTTTGAGGGGTGTCTGTAATGGTTCAGTGCCCTGATGTGGGTGAATTTCTTGGACCTGAAGGAGTGTGTAGGTGTCTTGTTTAACAGCCTGGCTCAGAGTGCATTATTAAGAGCTTTCTATAGCAATTCAAATGTTAACTCTCTTCTGAGTCTTTCTTCCTGCCTGTCGACCTTGTCCAGGAGACAGATAAACTGTGGATGGCTGAGACAGATTTGATTCTGTCAGCTGAAGATTTCCAAAGTGATGCAGAAGAGATTCTGCTCACAGACCAGAGCAAACTGGCTGGGGAGGAAAATGTTTCCGCAGTACAGTAACAAAGGAGATGTTATGACAAAAGGTTTTTTTTTTTTTTTCCTGCTTGACCTTGTCTGGGTTAGGAAGATGGTTTGTGCTTAAAGTGTGGGAAGAATGTTACCATTATTTTTAACTACTCTTCACTCCCAGCATCTTTAGAAGGTGCTGGCTGGTCATGGCCTGTTGTTTGCTCAGTCTTAGTACCCATCCTTCCTCAGTTAGCCTTGTTTACCTGATGTGGTGAACAGTCAACTTGAGAAAACACTGTATGTTTTGGGGCAAGATCTGATATCTACATGGTAGATCTTCTCCATAACTTGTCTGGCTGGGGTTGATGACTGGGCTGTGTTCTGTAGGAGCACTGGCAAAGTATTAGCTGGAATGGAACTGGCACTTCTCACAGTTAGAAAAAAGTGATGATTTTGGACTTTATTTAAAAACTCAAAAATAAACCCCCCAAAACCCAAATGTCAAAAGCACATTTGGGCTTTAGACTAACTCCTCTTTCCTGTTCTCCTTTGAAGCAGGAATTCTACTGTCTAAATGTAGAGACTGTAATAATGATAAACAGACCATGTGACCTGTAAAGAAACTGGAATCACGTTGTTTTGAGGAAAAAACCCCATTCCCCTGGTGTCAGCCCTTGCCTCTTTGAGGAGTTTTGGGGGGGTGGTTTTCTTGTTTTCATTTTACTCTGTTCGCTGAGCATTTTGAGAACAGAGGCTGAGTATTCTCAAAGCTGATACAGCTAGTGGCACCTTCAGAGTTTATTTCATACTGGACTGTCAAGCTTATGTCTCATTCCTGAAGCCACGCAGACGCTATTTTATGCAGGCCTTATTTCTGGGAGCCTGGGCAGTGTGCAACTAGCACTAGTATGTTTACCTCAATATGGGAGGGATTTCTTTGTTGTATTTTTTTCTCTTTAGTTTATGGATCTGTCAGACTTGGAGAGCAGCATCAAGTACAGCTTCCTTCTAGAGGAATGCAGCAGGGAATTGATCGAGTTGACTTCAGCTGTCTTTCTGCCCTAGTCAATCTAAGGGAACCAGCTCTAGTTACCTCCACGTTACCACCTTTTGCTGTACCCAAGGGTGAGAACAAGACCTAACAAAGTTAGTGCCATTGCTGGTAGCTGGGTAGATTGCAATAAACACTAAGCAAATCAGAAGACTAATTGAAGAGTGTGTGCTGCCTGTCCAAGAACTGATGCTCCTGTGAGATGTAGCGCCAAAGACTTAATGTGCCTTCTTGAGTGGAAGCTTTCTGTGTACAGCTTGAAGTCATGGGGGCTTTCATGTGTTCAAAATGTTAATGGTAGGAACACCTCCAGCCTTTCTGCTGGTGTCTGTCAAATCTGTCGTGGAGGTACCAGGGTAGTAAACAGCTGAGAACCTGATACTTTGCCTGAAAATTGTTCTCTCAGAAGGGCTATATGTTTTTGTCACTCCTGAGGTCTCCTCTGCTTCAAGCTGTGAAGTGGCAATATACAGTCTTTTTGACCAGTATTGTGTTGAAAGGCTTTCCAAACTGTAGTTACAGTACAACCTTAATCCACGATCCTTCTTTCCCTCTCCTTCCATCTCCCTTGCAAGTTGATCCTCCTAAGTTCTAACATGTTTTCAACAGTGCCTTGCTGCATCCCAGTGCTTTTACTTTCTACTTTGCTCATGCAAGGGTGTAATTCTCTGGAATTTGTAACAGGCTAATTTACAATCTTCAGTTTTTGCTGTTTCCTAACAGACAAAGATCACCAGCTGGGGACAGGACTTTGTTAAAACATGTCAGTCTCCACAGCTGCAGCAGCAGCAGGAATGTCACTGCTCTTTCACATGAGCTAAAAGTCAGTGCTGGTAAAAAGCATCTTCATAAAAGGATTGAATTAACTGGAGAAGAGGGGATAGCAAATAGACGTGCAAGCCTCAGCCTCACTTGTTCTTTTCATACCTGAACTCCTGGAGGAACAGAAAGTAACTTGCTCTCTTTCTCACCACACAATTTACAGTTCCCACCAGAAAATACGGCAAGACAATGTAACGGGTATCAGCTGCCCGTCGCTCCCTTTCCTACCACGCAGTGAAGTCTTGCATCCTGTTACAAACTACCTGTTCCCTATCCCCTTGGGCTTATTTTCTCTCCTCTACTTGCCTTGAGCCGTTCTCTCTATTAGAACAGCCAGAAACCCTTACACTGCTCTGTCAGAAGCAGAGGGAGCATCAAAAATTCTGTAAATAACTCAGTGCACAGCATAAAAGGAAAAGTAAAAGTCTAAGGTGTTAACTCTTACTCTCAAGTCTGAGCTGTGGCTTACTGAGTGTATGAAGCAGGGGATTTTTGAGTGGTATAAATTATTCAGAACTGCTGGAGGGAGAAAGGAAGACACAATCTTGTTCAGAGGGTGTGAATTTTGCCTGCCTGGAATATCCTGTATCTTTTGCTTTGCTCAAATAGCCTTATGTATGAAGCACTTTATCCAAATGCAGGAATTAAAGAACTATTACTACAGCTGGTAGACTGGAAATGTTTACAGATCTTATATTACATTCCAAGATTCTATCTGTAAGTGTTATATGTGTTTGTAAAAGTGTTTAAAAAAAACAACAAAAAAACCAACCAAACAACAGACCAACAAAACTTGTATAAGAAGCTACATCTGTGATGTGTTATTTCTACCAGTTTATTGAAGCTTTTGCTGCCCAGCATGCTGAACTGGGCTGAGCTGAGTGCTGAACAGGTCCCCTGCTACTGACACGTGGCAAAGCCTGCAGCCATAGGTGATGGCATTCTGCTATGTGGACTTGCTGAAAATTGATTTTCTTCATCATATTTTTACCTGAAATACTCTACCCAGTTCAGGTTCGTGGTGGGAGTTAAGAGTGAAAGCAGGGCTCCAACAGTGCCCTACACCTACCTCTGACTTCTGTTTTCTTGACTTTATGCTACCTTCAGCTGGAGAGTCCTGAAGGGTTCTCTACCTGAGCTTTTCAAAAGGCTTTCACAGCACTAGTCACGCCTCACCTTGTCCCAGGAAGCAATGCTGAGCAGGGAACTGCACAGAAATGGCACAGAGAAGATAATCAATGCTGCTGCATCACAGTCCACTTAATGTTTCTGTGAAAGGAAGCCAACTGCTGCAAGGCCCTTAAACAGTCTAAAAGGGAGGCAGCTGCTTACAACAGAACAACATTTGCTTCTATCAAAAAAATATTTTTTAATCTTTTAAAAACATTTCCAGCCACAAGGGAAAACCCTAAAAACTCAGCCACCTGCTGGGGGCGGGGGGAAGGGTTAACACAAAGTTTTTAAATGGTCGTGATCACATGACCCCTACTAGAGTATACCACAGCCAGGGACTTCACAGCATGAAAAATTTTGTTACTTCTATTTCTGCTCTAAGAAAACCCCCTTATTTTCCTGACTTCCCAGTGACCTGGCAAATAAGCCTCCTTTGGTGGGGAGCTGAGAAAGGAGACCCTTACAAGTACTACTCATGGTGTTCTAGCCCAGTGTGGGCAGCAGCACGTGGGTCAAATGCTTCCGTTTTCTTAAACTTCCTCCACTTCTTTCAGGGTGTGCTCCAAGATAGTGTCTTGTCCTTGGAACTTAAAATAGCCACGAAACAACTTTTTCTGAAGCAGCAGGGGAAACCAATAGACATCATCTGCCCACATGTGCTTGAATGGCACCTCGTCCAGCTGAAACCACTGCGGCCGCATTTCTGAGGGGAGAAAACAAAAGAACTTTGCATGAGACTTAGTTTTCTTGCTGCCTAGACCTTGAATATCTGTCACCGAGCAGCTTCCCCCTACAGCCCAGCTGCCTCCCTTCTCAAAGGGATTTTGGCATGAATAGTTCTGCATTTCTTAAGAGCAATACTGCTTTAAGAGAATGAGCATCCTTCCTTCCCCTCCGCTAGAGACCTACCCTCGCTTTCTGTTGGCTCTCCATGAAAATGATCTGCCCGGAAAATGTGAACTTCCATGAGTTCAGAGTTGCCTACAAATTCAAATGTGATCTGACCCATCTTCTGCAAGGTGTCTACAGTCAGTCCACTCTCCTCCAGGAGCTCCCTGCGTAACAAACAGAGTTCCTTACATGAAAGCAAGCAGTGGGAGAACTAAAAAGCAGTCATTAGCTTTACTTGCACATTCAAAACACTTCCAGTGAGCCAAAGGTGAAAGCTGCACCTGTAAAGAAGATCAGGGCACAGGAGAGTCTGACTGGCACCAAAGCATTGGACATGGTGGAGCCCAGTCAGGCTGGCTTATCTGTTATTTCAAGCTCCTGAAGGCTATCAGGAAAATAGCCTACATTAGAAGATTCAGGAAAATTGATTGTTTAGTATAATTTACACTCCTTGCAACATGGTAGTCTTTTCTGAGATGAGTTAGAATTGTGCTAACACTCAATATGACTGTAGCTGGGTGTGGCTTAAGAACTCCTGAGATACATTTCATTTAGACAGGCCGAAGGCTTTGGCACCTTCCAGTTAAAGCTCTCGGAATTGTGGGGAAGCAGGTAATAAATAGTAAAACATCTGTACTTGCTACACAATCAGCTACTTCTGAGGCTCACTGAAGCTTATTTAAATAACACTACACGCTACGTAGCATCACTTGCACCGTTGGGAATACCATCTCCCATTCCAACACCATCTACAAAACCCCCAAGCAATTGTGTAAACTTATCCTTTCTGCTCCTTGGAAGTACATTTAGTGTAACGAGGGGCTAGAAGGCAAGGCTTCTAAGAGCACTTGGAGAGACCTGCCAGACAGCTCTTCTCCCTGCGTCACTATGCACAGCTACTCCAAGCACGTTCAATTACTTGCTCTGTTTGTGGCCTGCACTTCAGGCTTTTTGTTTTTATTTTTACCTGCATCTAACAGATTCAGCACAGCTTGAGGTTAGTCATGGTTTTTCTAATGCACAAGAATAGGGAATACTTTGAAACAGTGTATCTTCAGCTAGGGTTAATAATTAATGTAGTTGCATATTTGGCAATAACAGAACAATTTTAAAATGTAATGGAAATGGAAAAAAAGGCTCCAGCTTTCTTTAGCATCAATTTCATGGATCCCATCCTTCAAAATTACATTCCAACTTTAATGTCTTAGCTTATCTTCCTGAGAAGCTATGTCTAAAGTAAAGGGCTGTTTTCCAGCAACAAAGCTAAAAGCCTCATTTTACACGCTGTGCTAATTGAACAGCAAAGCACAACACTGCTATGGTTCTCTAAGCAATTTATCTGCTGGCTGCTTGGCTCCGGATGTTAACAAGTGGAAACATTACAGGTAGCAAACTAGAAACAGCAAACTAGCTAAACACTCCCCTTACAAGATGTGCCACTGAAGAGCTGTGGGTGCCCAGGTGCTCCTGGGAACGTGGTGTACCCAGCAGAGGATAAAACCTTACCGGTACAGGAAACTTCTGCTTGTGTTTCAGCTTAATATTTAACTATCTGCTGTGAGGACACTTCACGTCTTACGCCACTGCAAACCCAACTGAGACTGTGCAATATGAAACAACAGCCTAATACCTCAACTCTGGATACAGAGCAGAGGTAGAAGTGTGACCTGGAGCGTGTGACACCTCCTGAAGGACTGGAGCTGACTTTGGCAGGAATCAGTTGTGTCACTCCGCAGTGAACTCCTACTGGCTGTGTCGAAGGGGCTGGGGATTGGACTGTTCCACAGTCCACAGCAGCAGGCACCGGCTGTGCTGGGGCACATTGCACCACGATCGCAGAAAGTGTTCAGGACCCTTCTGTCCCCTGGATTAGCTCACCGCAGAACCCAGGCGGATGCACTGGCACAGCTGAGGAGACGGTTCAGGGCAAGGGCTGTTAGGTAGCTGTTGAGCACACCAACATTCAATTTCCTGCAGGTGTCAGGGCGCTTTTGGGCAGGCATCAGAAAGGGAGGAGGTGGGAAAGTGTGGCTTTGTATCAGTGACATTCACTTAAAGAATAAGGTACCTAATTTTTAGAGGAATTGAGCAGTTCAGCTGCAATCTGCTATTTCATCTTAATGACTAGACAGCAGAAAGAACTTCAAGAAATCAGTACTATAGGCTTCAAAAATGGTACTGTACCCCTGTAGTGACAGAACTGAGTTCCCTAACTTGGCATTAGGGTTTAAAAATGCCACCACGCAGTCAAGTAACAGATTTCTACAGCACCTTTCATAAGGGACATCTGAGAAAATGCTACTGGAAAGCAGCACCTGCTCAATACCTTCAGAATTTAAACAATAGGCAGTACAATGGCAAAAGTTATAATTCTGCTACACAGCCAAAATGAAACTCTGCACCTTTCTGCAGAGTGCAAGAACCTCTGCCCACCACCAGCAGACAAAGTCTCAGTTTCGATCAGAGTCTGACAGATGGGAGGGAGGACATTCGGTAATTCAGACTGGATGACAGTTAAAGATTTGCAGATGCCGGGCAGCAAGAAGCAATCCTGTTTCTCTGTACACGTTGAGTATCATCCACCTCCTGTGGAGTGGGGGATTTTCACTGTTCAGATGGCTCACGACAGTACTCACGGGTAGCACGCTGGTTACAAGAGTGTTGATCGTTCGACCTTCAGCCCAACACAACCGGTCCAACACTGCCACGGCACAACCTTTGCCCAACAGCCACCTCTCCCCAGGGCACCGGTCAAGCCGGGCCAGGCCTCACCTGCGAGCAGCCTCCTCGATGCTCTCTCCAGGCTGCACCTTGCCCCCGAAGCCGTTCCACAGCCCGGCTCCAAACCCCCGTTTCTTCATGCCCAGGAGGACGCGGGGTGGCTGCACGACCAGGACGAGTGTGAACAGCCTGGATGTGCTCATGGCTCCTGGGTGAAAGACAAGGAGGACACGCTGGGACAAGAGCTCCCAGCACCCCTCAGAGGGGAGGCCAGGCTGCTCCTGTGGCCCAGGGGGGCACACAGCCCCTCAGCCCCCCCCCCCCCCCCCCCCCCCCCCCCCCCAACGCCGGGGCCCCCCCCCCCCGCGCCCCACCCCCCGGGCCCGGCGCGACCCACCCCACACCTCCTTCCTACACGCCG
>WUAM01000383.1:16506747-16551915 GCA_024336885.1 Actenoides hombroni | reverse complement strand
AGCCCAGCCCAGCCCAGCCCGTCCCGCCTCTTCCCGCGCCGCTGCCGCCCCGCCCCCGGTGCTGGTGAGGGGAGGTGGAGCGGGCGGAGCGCTGAGGCGGCCGCCATGGCCGGGCGGGGGGGCAGGTGCGTGGGGGGAAAGCTTAGGGGAGCTCGGCCCCGGGCCCGGCCGTGTCTGGCCGGCAGGTCCCGACCTGTCCCCGTGGGCGGTGGGGGGTCCCCGGCGGGCCGGATCTGGCTGGGGGGCCGCGCCCTGAGCCGAGAGGTGTTCCCGGGGAAGTGCCGCGTGAGTTCCGGCGCCTGAAGTTTTCGTCGGGGATGGGGAAGGGGCGTGTGGGGTTTGTCGTTGCCTGGGAGGTGGCGGGAGCAGTGCCCGCGGCTGTTGGTTCGCTCTGCCCGGAGAGATGAAGGAGCCCTCAGGGGCTGGGGCATCCCTGCTGTGGGGGGCTCAGTGAGTCACCCTGGGCCTCCCCTCTCACGGAGGCCGCCCAGGCCCTCGCTGGATCGGTCAGACGCGTCCTGCGCTGTTGGAGGAGCAGGGCCCTTTGCTGGCTTCGCTCCCCCCTGAGGCCTCCAGCCGAAATACGGCCCTTTGTATTGTGGTTGGACCGGGTAAATAAAGATACAAGGATCTCAGATTTGGAGGTTTTTTGTGAACCTGTTGGTAAGTGGGCGGAGCTGTAGCAAAGGTTAACATGAATTGCTATAGATACTTTTGAAATACATGGTGATTGTGCACTAACTTGCCTTTTTTTCCTGGGCAGCTGTCAGCATCTGGTGAGCAAGTGTCTGCACACCACGGTGAGGTCTCTGAAGAAAACTGGAACTGAGCACTGGTGGTTGGAGCGGCACTTAAAGGATCCCTTTGTCAAGGCAACGAAGCGGCAGCATTACCGTTGCCGAAGTGCCTTCAAACTACTGGAGATGGATGACAAGTTTCGTATTCTTCGTCCAGGACTATCTGTTCTTGACTGTGGAGCGGCGCCTGGTGCTTGGAGCCAGGTTGCTGTAGAGAGAGTCAATGCCTTAGGTACCGGTAAGTGCGTGTTTTGGGCAGGCCAACCGGGGATAATGCTCATCTTGAAGTGTGGGAGAAGACTCAGCTGTGATGGTGGCAGCGTGGGGAAGGGACGTGGGTACTGGCAAATGCCAGAGTCACTGATAGAACCGTGAAGGTGCGTGCCTATGTGGCAGTGAAAGATAGTATAACTTCATATCTGCTGCAGAAATCATGTTTGTGACATAAAAACTTAACGTGTACTGCTAGCATTCTTATTAACTGTGTTGTGGGGAAGGTCCCTTCCTCTGGCTCTGGAATCGCCGTGGTCTCCAGCAGGTAACTTGGCTTTTCTATATTTTTACTTCCCATCTTGAAAAATGGTAGTAACCACCACATACGGTTTGTGTGCTTTAAGCCATTAATATTTACAAGATAAGGTGTTATCACCTATAATACTGTCCAGGATTTCTGGACCGTCAGCCTTGAAAAAGCAGAAGAAACCCAAGAAAAATAGCCCTTGCTTATCCAAAATAACCGAGTTTTCATGTCATGAATGGATTAGCTTATAGCAAGCCATCCATCCAGGTGCACATAGCAAACTGACTAAGGACAAGCAGACCAGACGTGGCAGGTGATGCTGGTTTTGTTCACTGACTGGCACGGAGCTCGTGCATAGGCGGGTTTGCAACCCTTCTGAGTGTTCCGTGTGTCATTCATTCGTGTCATGCAGATCCTGCTGTCCCCACCGGCTTCGTCCTTGGCATCGACCTCCTGCGGATTTCTCCTCTGGAAGGAGCGGTCTTCCTGCCGGAGACTGATGTTGCAGACCCAAGCACGCTGAGGACACTTCAGAGCTTGCTTCCTGCAGAGAAGGTGGATGTTATCTTGAGCGACATGGCACCTAACGCGACAGGCATTAAAGAGCTGGATCATCAGAAACTGATCAGTCTGTGTTTAGGTCTTCTCAGTTTGTCCCGAAGTATTTTAAAACCAAAAGGAGCGATGCTTTGCAAATTCTGGGATGGACATGAGTCCCATCTTCTGCAAAACAGACTGAAGGAGCAGTTCCAAGATGTGAGAACTATAAAGCCTCAGGCCAGCCGGAAGGACTCTGCTGAATCTTACTACTTGGCAAGACTGTACAAAGGGAAATGAAGGCCGAGAACTGCAGATTATCAAACAGGTGATCGGATGCCGATTGCCAAGCTGGGTTTGGTGTGTGTTTAAAGGAAAATCCCAGCTTTAAGACCCCTAACTCGAGCTGTTGCGTTGTTGAGAACAACCTGGGAAAATCTGCCATGATTCTTTCGAAGTACATCGTTCTTCCCAAATACAAAAATAAACCAGGATGGTGTCCTACTGAGTTTATCTGCTAATTATACAAGCAGAGACATCCAATCTAGTTTCTCACCTGTGGAGAATGGAGAGGAGCAATTTGAAAGGCAACCTCTGGGGCTGGAGTAATGGAAATGAAAATAAAATGGTGATTATATGAGGTTTTTAATGTGTGCTTGAAAATCAGTGTGCTATTAATGTTGTCGTATATGAGACTAACCGCAAAGGCGGCTGTCAGGATGAGAGGGGAGTTTGAGCCAATTTGTTGCCTCTTCATCTCTCTTAAAAGCTGGTGCAATTTCTTAGCACATGTAAAAAATAGATAACATTTTCCTTTCTGTCACGACAGGACCCGCATTCTTGTGTATGACTGGGATACTAGGCTGACTCTGGAATATTTAGCCTCGTGGCTCTGCTGTGTTTTTCTAGAGACACGGGTTATATTTAGAAATTGCTGCTTCACGGTACTCATAAATCCAGTAAATGACAGTGGGGCAGGGTCATCGCTACCGAGAAGATAATTTCCCCTCTGTTTTCAGTCATGTTTTGTGTTTGAACAATCACGTTTCTGAGCTGAAATGACAAGATGTGCCTTGGATCCCAGACAGCGAGAACTGCTGATTGAATTGCTGGGATTCTGTGTGCAAAAATAAATTTAGCCACGGCCTTAACTGGAAGTGACAACTTTCACATTAAATAGCACTTTTATCAGGCTGGCTGGGGTGGGAGTTACGAGAGGGTCTGGTAGCACTGATGTAAAGCTGCCAGATCGTTCTCAATACGAACATCTCCGGGGGTCTGCTTTCAGATTTATCGCGTTTTCGCTGCTTTGAAACCTCTCGACCAGGATCTCCCACCCTCAGCGGGGTGTGTGGGGTGTTGCACCAAGAACCGAAACGGGGGAGCGGGAAGTTTGTTTGTATATACTTGGGAATAAATAATAAAAAAAGAAAAATGTCAATCTGCTCTACGAGAGGCTTTTAATCACCTTGCGCTGGGGGCCAGGCGCTGGAGCGAGCAGGGCCCTGCCCGAGCGTGTCTGCTCTCCCGGCTGCTCCGGGCGGAGGGACAGCCGGCCCTGCCCGAGCAGGAGGCTTGCGGCCCGGTCCGCGGGGGGCGGCGGGGCAAGGGGCGCTGGGCTGGAAGCCCCTTCTCCCCGCGGCGGGACGTTACGGTGCGGGACATTACGTCGGTGCGCGCTTATTCGGGTCCTTACGGCGGCCCGGGGCTGCTGTTCTCGCGACATCTCAGCGCGAGTTCCCGTGAGATCTCGGCGCCGGGGTGAGGAGGGAGATCCAAGCGGGGCGCGCGCCACCGCCCGCGGCGGGTGAGTGAGGGAGTGAGGGCGGAGGGGAGGCAGCGGGCGGAGGGGTCGCCGGCTCCGCTGCGCTCGGCTCGACGCTCTCAGCCCGACGCTCTCAGCCCGCTCCGCAGTCGCACCTGGCCCGGCCCGCCGGCGTGGGAGTGGGGAAAGGAGGCTAGTGGCGCGTCTCCGTCCCTCCCGCCCCTGGGGCTGCCGCTCGCCTCCCCGGAGGCGGGGCAGGGCTGTGGGTGCCCTCGGGGCGGAGGAGTCCGTGAGGGCGAACCCCTCGCGGTGCCCAGGTCGGCCCGGCTCTCCGGGGCCATCTCTGCGCCCACCGCGGCCGCTGCCGGGGGCTGGGCTGGGGGTGCTGTGGTGCCCTGCAGGGGAGGCTTTGCCGGGGAGTTTTCCTGGCGGGGAGACGCGGAGGTACCGCCCGCTGAATTTATAGCACTGCTGGCTCGGAAAGAGGCTCGCTGGAGCACGGTTACCTGTTGGCCGCGGTCTCCAACTTATTTGCGTGTGGTATTGAGGTGCTTACTTCGAATAAACGTTTTCGTTCGCGTTTGGCTGCTCTGTTGCCTGCGCGCTTCTGTTACATCTCCTCGTCGCGCTGCTGTGAATCCAGAGAATACCTGCTGTGTTACCCTGAGAGTGTGCAGGCCTGAAAGCTTGCCCCAAATCTGTGTCTCTGGTACAAGCTGACCTGGGTGTTGCAGCGGCCTTTCCTTGGCCTGAACCTGGGCACGCAGTCCCCAGAGGGACTCACTCAAAGCTTCCTCAAGTCTCCTGGGAAACACTGCAGGCTTTTCTGAGCTCCAGGGTTGATCTGCCTGGGGCCTTTCAGTTAGTACCCTTCCAGGCTCGAAGGGTGAGCTGCACAAACTTTCATGTTAACGAGGAGACACAGTTTTACTTACGGAAGCAATCTGTGAACTTGAGAAGTCTCACTGCCGGCAGCCAGGTTCCAGAGCGCTTTTTGGGACCCAGAAACGAGTTCTGTAGCAGGCTGAGTTTGCTGCTAATACGGCATTAGTTCCGCCTCCCCTGTGGCCACCACCCCCCAGTGTTAGGGGGGAAGAGTACCGAGCTGTGGGTGCTGTAGATCTCCATATTCTGCGGTGTCGTATCACACAATCTTGACTACGTAGGAAAGGAGAATTCCATTTTGTGTAAGTTAGCACAACTCTTCCTTGTCTGCTTATGCACCGAGATTCAGGGGAGAATCTGTATAAGTAAAAGCAAGTATTTCAGGTAGAAAGCTCAGGAAAGAACAGGCTCCAGTTTCTCATTTCAGAGACCTACAGCTTCAGCTGTGGTTGGATAGTGTTTTCGGGTTCAAGCTGATCCCAGCAGCAATCTGTGGATCCCAGCAGTGATGAGTGGGTTGGGTTTTGTACCCTGTTAATTGGGAGACCTTGCATTTAGTGTCTCCTCACAGCAGCATATCTCTCTTTAGCAAAACTGCCAGTACGCTGTAGGTTGCTCTGAATGTTTTGCTGATCACTTTCTTTGTATTTCCAGAGCTATGGAGGACTTGGAAGATAATACCACTGTCTTCTCCACTCTGAGATCCCTCAACAACTTTATTTCGCAGCGTATGGAGGGGGTGTCTGGGCTGGCCACGCCAGGATCGTCTCACAGCTCCTTACAGATTCAGTACCAGCAGAGGATGCAGGTGAGGTGTCCTCAGTTTGGTGATGCCTGCAGTGTCACTTCAGTGTGGTTGAAGGCTCCTTTTGATTCCAGGAATCAGGATTGATTTCCTTAAGATCTGAACCATTCTTTCTAAAATGGATGTTCATGCAAGCTCAGTAATGGAAGTTTGCATTTGGTGAACATTCTAGAACCGTTAATTTTCTTTAAAGTGTCAGACATACTCATCTCTGCTTTGTTAAAACTTAAGAAAGGCCCCTTGGATTTCTTCCCTGCTTGTTATATCTGTATAACAGCTCAGGAAATTAAATTCTAAGTTGTTTTCCTACTGCTGAACAAAGGAGCTTTCGATCTGTTAATATTTTTCTAGTAAGTAATTTGTTACCTTTTTTCACAATCTGCCTTAAAGTTTCTTTGCCTGGACACATACAGGAGTCTTGCCTCGTGCTGTCTTTGGTGTGCTAACCAGTTGTGCTTTCTTGTCCGTTTCCGTTTGTATTCGTGCTCATTAAGTGTGGAATAAGTCGTTGACTTGGATCATAAGGACTGTTTATTAGTCTGGAATAAAGATTCTGTATTCTGTATCTTGATAAAATTTCTCATTTGGTCTCAGAGTATAAAATAAGCTGTGAATTTTGAAAAGTGTGTTCATTTTCTGTCTGTGGTACGTTGTGTGGTTAGATTAACCTTTTCTTTAGAGAGAGTGAAGTACGTTTTGTCAGAGTACCTGTAGAGATTGAATGAGAAATTCTGAATGAAGAAATTGAAATTCATTTTTTTTCCAGCTAACATTGATTTGATGGGGATTTCTGAGTGTGCTGATGAACTCTTGGTTTCCCCACCTGCAGCTGGTGTGAGAAGTACCACAAACATGCTGATAGTTTTCTTGTAGTTTGTAAAATGGTGTGCAATCAACAATACAGGGTTGGAAGACAGTGCTGTTAATGGTGTGTAATGTCCCTTGTCACACATGAACCGGCCAGCTGGAAGAACAAGCTGGGCAGATCCACTCCAAATCCCAGCTCCTGCAGGTGGAACGAGAGAAGATGCAGATGGAGCTCAGCCACAAACGAGCTCGCATTGAGCTAGAGAAGGCAGCTAATACCAACGCCAGGAACTATGAGGTAAGTAGGACAGTTGCAGTTGGCTTAATATCATAGGCCTAAGTCAGAATGCGTGTCGTGCATCTGTGTTGGTGTTTCAGTTTGGATCAGGGATATGCTCTCGGCTCCTTGCGTGCTGTGTTTTGCCTCAGAATGTGTATAGTCAACTTTTTTGGATGAAATCAACTGAGAAATGAAGTCTAGGAGCAAGTCTAGTGTTCTCCAGCTGCTAATGGCCCCTGTCTTCAGAGCAAGTCTTCAGCGAATCTCTAGTAAATGCCCCTGGAATGCACTCGCTGCATTTGCATTTACTGCAAATGTGAGGGTGGTGTGGGCATCAAGTTCCCAGCACGAACTGGTTTGCTTTACAGATCCCCTCACGGTGCGTTGCGCTAACCTGCTAACGTACACAAGAGCGTGGACAGCAAAGCCTTGTCCAGCTGACAAACAGAGGGGCTGCTCCCTAGATTCTGTTTAGCCCTGAAGTTAAGGGTAGCAAAACCAACAGGGATTTGTTACTTGCTTCTCCCAGAAGTGTTTAAGTGTTTTCCTCCCAGATGAATCTAAACCTCTGCTGGCACAATTGCAAGCGTTTCGTTTGTGTGACTGTAATTAATTGGAATGGCAGCAGCACCAACTGTGTGCTGTCACACCAGAGCTTGCACTGATAAAACAGTGAGCCTCGTTCAGGGACTAACAGCTTTTATTGGCTTCTGGTTTTATGCCTGCATATGTTTGAGTAACTACATTACTGAAATAAGTAGAAGATCAGTGGGTTTTGTAGAGTAATAAAGGTCTTGCATGCAACTGATTATTAAAAAAAAAATTCATTAAAAAACAATAAGTGTGCTTTGTTGGATTTTACAAGGCTGCTGGGTGACAGATTTAGTGTGTAGCTGTGAAATAGCGAGTCAGTGACTAAATTCCTCCTTCCTCTGAAGTCAGGTGATGTGGGATTAAGCCAGGAAGAGTTCAAACTGGAATGTAGCTGAGTCAGTCACAGAAACCCTTGAAATATTGGTACAGAAAAAGGGAGCAGCACTAATCCAGCACTGTGGTAATTACCCTGCTCGGATTCTGTGTTTTTTGAGTCATGTGGATAAAGGTTTTAGGAACCTCACATTGTTTTGCATAATCCTTGCTTACTATGTAAATCCGTGCCTCGATTTGCTTTGATTAGCAAAGCAATTTACTACACATTTTTTTCAATAAGTGTTAATCAATCTGTGGTAGGAATAAACTGAAACGATGTACAAAGGGTTGTCAGGGTGCAAAACTATTTATTGTATTCGTTGGTAATACTGTGCATCTAAACCCTGTTTCTTTTCTATGAAATAGCCTCATGCAATCTCCAGAAGTTTCAGAGGGAAGTTTGTCTTGTTAACCCAGCTGTTGAGATCAAAATTTCAGGAAGTCAGTTTTCTGTGCATGGGTCAGCTTTAAATCGGAGCATCAAATGTTTTCATCTTTGATGTGCTGGGGACTGTGCAGTGGAGCCTGTGAAGCCAAGTCTGTATTCTCCTAGTCATGTCTCAGTCCAGGATATTTGGAAGGCTCTGGCTCTTACTTTTCTAGCTCCATTGCCCTGGGTAGTTCCTTGACATTGAGTTGCTGATGGTGAGATTTTTGCTTTTGCTAGTGCAAAAGGCTGAGTAATGTTGCTTCATGATGATGCCTTGGTGACCACAGGAATGAGGAATGAGGAGAAAGAAAAATGTCTTCAACTTTATGCTACTTTTTTTTTCCCTTTGCAAGCGAGAGGCTGACCGCAACCAGGAGCTGCTCACACGCATAAAGCAGTATCAAGAAAGGGAAACAGAAGCTGAAAATAAGCTGAAAGAACAAATGGAGATGAACAAATCCTATAAGAAGAGCATGGAGACGATGAGTAAGAAGCTGCAAGAGAAGGAGAGCAAATTAGCTGAAGCTAATGAAGTAAGGACAGAATGAATTTTTAATCCTGTCGTAGCTTCAGGTGACTTAGCAGGTTTTGTGAGTTGAAAATGTCCTTTCTGATTTAAAAAAATATAGAATTGAAATCCCTGTGTTCATCATCTGGAAATGAATAAACCCTGGTGGTGTGAATCTTTGCTGTCCAAGTTTAGAACCTGACCAAGACCAGACACGAGTGGGTCAGAGAATGTTGCTGTGTTAATTAATGAGAAGACATTTCTTAGGTTCAGATGGAAGAGGATAAAAAAAGGGACAGGGCAACACTGAGCATCTAGATTTAGAAGTCAGACTACATGATATGAGTAAAAGAAAGTGAAAATGCTGGAGATGGTAAGATGGGAAGGTGCTCAGGGAGGTAGGGAGAACTGTAGAGAGGATGAGACCAAAGTTTTGTACAAAGTATGTCTTAACCTGAGGTGTCTTAAATGCTTTTGTGTTCCACTGTGGAAGGAATGCTTGGATAATAATTCCAGTTCTTTTGGATGAACAGGCCAGCTTCTCAACCCTCAGCCTTTTCAGATATCATTATAGTCAAGATTGGCGTGTTCATTTGAAACTTTCCCGTTTAATTTGCTTTCCTCCTCTAGCTGTGGATCAACAATCACTGAGTTCTTAAGCCTTCCTTGTGCTTAGGTGTCACTGGAAATATATCAATGTGACGAAGCAGGTAAACAGATTTAATGTTCCAGCTATCAGTTATTAAAGGCAGGGAGGTAGGGATGGCACATAAGAGAAACTAAGCCCACATGAAATGTATGCAGCAGTTCTATTTTGTGTTCTTTTTATTTCCATATCCATCTGTATCAAGATGACCCTTTCTCTGTCTGTGCCGTGTTTGGAGATTTCTCTCTGCTAAAGGGAGCTGAGTAATGGCTATTTGAAAGAAACCTGCAAGTTTTTCTGTAGAGCTGAGACATTCAGAACAAAAGTAAAAAAACCCTCACTGGCCTCTACTTTTAAGAAAAAGATGTTACTTGAGGTGTTTGGTTGAGGCAAACCCAGACATTTTCAATTTTGAAACCCAGACAAAATATCTTCGGAACGGTTGTGGGATAATTTTTTACTTTAATATATATACTTGTGTTTTATCATCATCTAGCTTTGAAGCTTGGTGCCAGTTTGAGGGCACCTGCTCAATGGAAATGACAATTTGGGTGACAGATGAAAGCGACTAAATGATATTTCTCTTGCCTTTGCTTCTGAAGTGAGTTTGCAGGTCTGAAGGTTTTGAAGAGTGTGGATTGTTTCTAGATTCAGTGTCTGTACTTTTTAGTTGAGTATGATTTCTGTCTGTCACCATCCAGAATGTCCAGCTTGGAACATCATAGCCTTGGGTGTTTATTTTTTCTTTCTGTCAATTCAGACAATCACAATATTGAAAGGGAAAATATCAGAGCTGCAATGGAATATAATGAATCAAGAGATGCAGATGACAAGCCAAGACTCTCAGAAGCAGGAGCTGATGGAACAGCTGGATGTTCAACATAAGTAAGCAGGGGATGAATGACTGTAGGGAGAAAAAGGCAAACAAAACTTCAGTCTTTTGCAGTTGTCATCGCTCGGAAAACTTTCAACAGTGTTTGATTTCTACTCTTCAAAGGGGTTCTTTGATCTGGATGCACAGGTTATAGCTGTTGTTTGAAACTAGCTCTGAGGTGTAATTTAAATGTACCTCGAGGAAAAAAAAAAATACTTGGGCTTAAAGTCTCAGTGATGTCTCATGTTCACGGTAGAAAGTTAACAGAAGGCTTATGGGTGGGAAAGGCTAATCTGAACTTCATCCACTGAACAGAACAAAAATATCAAGCCTTATATCCTAGTTGAAAGATGTGAGTGTGTTTGTCCTTGGTTACCAAGTTGAACTCTTCAGTTTCAAAGGTGCTGTTTATTTACTGTGAGTGTACATTTGTTGGTTTCAGAGTTAAGGGGACTTGATTTTTGTTTCTTTCTCACAATGCATCTTTTCATCAACATGGGTATTTTTGTTTTGCAATTAGAGGGAGATAGTTTGGGTGTGAAACTGGATGAGACCATCTTCTCCAGCAGTACCATATACTTTTGCTAGTGGTGTTTGAAAATATTTGTTAGAGATGCTTCTCCATGTAGGTTGTTTCTAATATGTGGTTCTTGGGTGCTAAATGACTCTTGTGTCTACACCTAACAGAAAATGGCAAGAGGCTAGTCAGCAAATTCAGACGTTGCAAGCAAGCCAAGCCCTGCTGGCAGAATATGAACAGAAGATTAAGGTAAGAAACTTTGTGGCCTATATAAAGCTTTAGTTTTTGATTTATTCTGTGGAAGGAAGGTCAGTGTTTTTTTTAAGGAAAATTACTATTGCAGAAATAAAAGGTTAGTTTGTCATATAAGAATCTGATCTGGTGGCCAGCAAGAGCTGAAGTTGGCTACTTTTAATTGGATGGACCAGGCTACCTACAGTTAGCTGTAACAGGACAACTAAGTTTTTCCTCATGTTGCTGTGGAACCTCTTATGCTCCAGCTTACACCTGTTGCCCCTTGTCCTATCATTGGACCTAACAGAGAAGAGCCTGGCTCCATCCTCCTGCCACTAACCCTTTATGTATTTATAAACATTAGTGAGGTCAGCCCTCAGTCTCCTCCAAGCTAAAGAGACCCAGCTCCCTTAACCTTTCATCATAAGGGAGATGCTCCTCTCCATTAATCATCTTTGTGGCTCTGTGCTGGACTCTTTCAAGCAGTTCCCTGTCCTTCTTGAACTGAGAGGCGCAGAATTGAACACAATACTCCAGATGCAGTCTCACTAGGGCAGAGTAGAGGGGGAGGAGAACCTCTCTTGACCTACTAACCACAGCCCTTCTAATCTACCCCAGGATGCCACTGGCCTTCTTGGCCATGAGGGCATATTGCTGGCTGATGGTCATCCTGCTGTCCACCAGGACCCCCAGGTCCTTTTCCCCCATGCTACTCTCTAACAAGTCAATCCCCAACCTATACTGGGGTTGTTCTCTCTCAGATGCAAGACTCTACGCTTGCCCTTGTTGTATTTCATTTGATTTCTCCCTGCCCAACTCTCCAGCCTGTCTAGGTCACTACACTGTAAAGGTAGCCTCATTGCTAGTTCTGCCACTGCAAGAAGAGATTTCCTCAATTGAAAGGAAAGGTCAGGAGACAGGATATTAGGCTGCAATACAGCTCTAAATATATGTTGGGTTTTTTTTTTCCCCTTTGTTTTTTTAGGAAAAGAAACCTCCAATATTTACCATCATGCCAAAATGCATGGTTGTGTTTCTTTTCATTCCTAATTCTTGCAGGTCATCCAAACACCCCTGTATACATTTCATTACTGGAGGGATAGAGGACAAGAAAATCACAGATTTGGTGTAGTCAGTAGAAGATGCTTTTAATGATGAGCAGAGATCTTTTTTTGTTATGAACTTACTTAGGGTGAACAGGTGTAGAGCAGAGACCAGACCAGGTATTACGTGTGGAACAAGAGTCATCCCTAATTTGAGCGATGGATTGGACTACATCACCTACTGGGTTCCTTTTCACCTTGATTCAAATCACTGCTTTGAGTTTAAAAAGTACAACTGAGAAGTAGCTCTTAGGAGCTCCATGTTCATTATGGCTGTCCTCTTGTCATCCCATGTTTCCCAGGATCTGGAACAGAAGTTCTCCCAGCAGGAACACGATGCTTTAATTGTCAAGAATATGAAGGCAGAACTGGCCCGTTTCCCGAAAATGGAGCAGGAATTGCGCCAACTCAGGGAGGAAAATGCCTACTTCAGGTGAAAGAAAGGTTTAGTTGCTGAGAGGATTGTCTTATCTTCTTCTCTACCTGCTACAGTCCAACCATATGCACTTTAAAATCCCCCTGTTGGGTTCCGTAGAAGAAAGTTTTAAATATTTCATATAAATACTGCATATGAGTTGAGAGGAGTCGGGGTGGTCACCAGGGGAGAGGAGTCGGGGTGGTCACCAGGGGAGAGGAGTCGGGGTGGTCACCAGGGGAGAGGATTTGACAAGGTCTGGGTAATCTTCCTGAAGGCAGTGAGAGCCTCGCAGAACGAGTGTTGATCGTTCTGGATGGTGGTATCTGTTTCTTAGAACAAAATTCAGTGTTTAAAGAGAGAGATGAACTCTAAATAGCTTTGAGAAAGAAATCTCTGTAGAGAGGAGAGACAGCTGAATGTTTCTTTACCTGCTTAGCTAGTGTTACCACTAATTTACTGGACTGTTACTCCAGTGTAATGTTTGGAAAGTCTTTTGTTTAAATTTCTAAAGCATTCTGATCTAGCCCTTGGTAGAGTAGACTTCCTGGGTTTCTGAAATGGCAATTAATTTGAAAAATGAAGTTCCTATGTACTGAAATAACTTGCCTTAAGGGTCTGTTTTGTTCTATGTGGTTGTTGTTTTTTTTTCTTTTTTTTTTAATAGTAAGCTTAATTTCCATCTTTTGGTGCATCTTAAAAAACAACAAAAAGAAAAAAAGCCTAAATTACATGAGTGTTCTTGCCAGCTTTTCCTTATTCTAAAATGAAGTCATTTCCCTCGGCTTTATTCTTGTTATTGTTTCATTATCATTTTAAATTGCTTATCCTGGAATCTTTCCTCATGCTTGTTTTTTGTGCACGGCGACGTGATATCAGCAGATTAAGGGCTATTTAAAAACCCCCAGTTTTATCTCCCCCTTGCACACCTCCATTAAAGTAAAACCCCTCAGTCTCAATGCTTGCTCAGTTATCACAGAATACTCAAAAAGCCCGAGTCTGCTGCTTGCTGTGTTCCAGCCCTGCATTCAGCCTGACAGAAGATTAGAGTTGGGAGTCTTTTTGCTACCCTTTGTGCTGTTTTGCCAGTCAGTAAAGCAGGTACAAAACCTCAGGTTGTTTGGACATAATTAGGATAGCACTTAGTAGATAAAAAAAAAAATCAGTTCAATAAATCTGCAGGGTTTTTTTGTAGCAGCAGCTTTGCAGTGAAGGTTATGGAAGGGAGTCAGTTGAATGTCATAATGTCTGTTCAATGTCAAGTGGTTCCCTTGTAATTCCACGTGTATCTGGAAGTTTGTGAGAGTGAGTTGAGTTGCATGGCTCTTTAATTGTTGTCTCTCTTTTTGCCATAGGGAAATGAAAGAAAACAATGGATTGCTTAAAGAGGAGGTAGAAGGTCTCCAAAGAAAACTGGAACGCTATGAGAAGGTCCAAGCACAGCTAGTGACGGTCGAATTGGAAAATGAGGTGAGGAGCTGGGAAGACTGGGTGGTTGAGCAGAATAGGGGTTGCCTTTGTTGCCTGTCCTGTCTTTTAGGCTCTCCCCTAAAGGAAAGACACTGACTTCAACTGGAGGATTATGAGAAAATTGTGTAGAAAAGGAGCTGTTAGAATATTTGTCTGTGTCTCTAACTCTTCTTTTCATCTCTGCTTTAGAAACTTCTGGGAAAACTAAAAAGCTGGGAGAAACTGGACCAGACCACTGGCTTGAATATCAGGTACGTGCTCACAGCTCTAGAGGAAGGTAAAACTTTTTCAATGACTTGCCTTTTCTCTTAGTCATCTGATCTGTGAACTGTGTTGATTGTGCTTTCTTGCTGCCTCTTCTTCATGTGACAGCTGTTCCAGTAGTTTTTATTGTAGATGAGAACTGTAAGATACACACTGTTAGAAAGTATCTTTGGTAACTAACAAATGTTTTTCCCCAAATCAGCTTGACCAATGTCTCTGAGGCCAGGGTTCAATTTTGAGTTCTTTGAACTTCTTGCATATAGCTGCATTCATGTTCAGTTAGAGACTCTGCTAGCTTAGGAAGTGAACTTTTAAGGATTTTAGGATATGTCCAGAGAAGAGAATGCAAGTTAATGGTGACAAATTGTTGTAAATACGATTTATTTGAAATCTGGATATCAAAATAAACTGCTGCATCACGTTGTTGTGACTTTTCTTCCCCAAAGCAGCTGAAGAACAGTTGTTAATTTAGTTATTTTGTCTAACGAGAAATAGAATAAACTCAATTTCTAATAAAAGGGGGGGAACCTCCCCTTCCCCCCAGCAGTGTTTTGTAACACAGCCTGTCTCTGTGTACTGTTACTCAACAACTTTCTGACATCTGGAGCATTGAACCAGATTTTGTAAGGTCTCTGATATATCTGCAGTGTGAAGTGGGGCTGGAAGTGCTGCATCTTCTGATCATTCTCTTCTACTTCAGGCTTTCTGTGTATCTACCATGTTTTTGTGAGTCACATGTTTCAACACTCCTTTATTTTCTTTAACCATTTACATTGTTGTTAGAAGGAGAGATGCTTCTTTGTAAATAACTGTCTCAATAAGAGCATTAGGGTAGAGATCACCTTTCATATTGCATCAAGGTCTGAGCTGTGAACCACAGATCCTATTTTTGCCAACTGTTTCTTTATTCCATTCAATACACGTGCCTGACAACAGAGCTGTCTGCACACTGCTGGGACTGGCTGGAGGTAGGGGTGTTTGCATATGCATGTGTATGTAAAAGGTATTGTGTTCAACTTGGGAAAGCCCCCTTAATTTTCTCAGTGTTTTCTGTTTAATGAGGATAATGAACCTTTTTCTAGAGGCGTACTAGTAGGTAGCGTGCTTGAGATTCTCTCCTGCATCTGCTGAGGATACATACATTTAGATGAGGTTGGAATTGTGCTAAATCTCCTGTGGCAAGGAGTGGACAGAAATAGTATGAATCCTTCTCTCAAAACCTGTTCTATCAGATGGTGGAGTAAAAGCTTTTTACTTACCTCAAGCTGTTAAAGGTTTAATGAGGTAATTTCACATTGGGAGAGAAATGGAAGCAAGTGATTGTGCCTGTTGAAGTCTAACAACTCCTTCATTTCAAATCAGAATATCCACTGGTGTTAGGTTTTTGATTGGGCCATATTGTTTAGTGCTGTTAATGGCATCTCCTCATACAGAAAAGGAATGGCTCTTGAGAGAAATCATCTTTTTTACATGCAATTGTAGCAAGTGGAACTGGATGATTTCCCTTCTCTTTTTTTTTTTTTTTGTTCAGACTTCTTACAGCATGAATTATGTTAATTTTCAGTCAGGGTTATGAAGTTGATGAGAGATCATTGTCCTAGTTAGATTCCTGGAGTATGCTGTTGGTGAATGTTTGAGAAGAGTTAATTGCCCATCTCATAGCAGAAGAAAATGGGAACAAGTTGGATGATTTTCCCAGAGCCAGAGCAATGTACTGTTTGCTCATAACTAGATAAGCAAGGAAAAAGGGAATGCATTAGGATTTCTCATATTTTCTTATCACATTCTTCATTGGTACATGGGATGCAAGAGGCACGCGTGCAGTGTGTGGTGGTTTCAGAGAGGATGGGTTTTCATTTCCTCCATCACTTCCACAGGGCTTGTTCTGTGTCTGCTCTCAGTGGTTTCTGTTCACTGATTGCCTGGTCCCAGCTGGCTTTTTGTCAGGTTGGCTTATGATCAGACCTTCGAGTGCAATTTTATGTAATAATACTTGGACAGGAGGTGCAGCTTTTAGGAGCATAGTGGTAATCCTACTGCTGTTAGTACAGGTCTCTTTTTGGAAACCATGAAAGAACAGAGTGTTTATAATGCTTCACCTTTTGGGGTGAAAACAAGTTCATTAGCAGTTTACTCAAAGGCTAATCTTACATTTGCTGGTTCTGGATTCCACTTGTAAGCTCCTGGGTTTTCCTTTTGCTCTTAACTATGGAAGCAGACAGCTTTAGCTCCTGAGCGTGTCGTTGTGTTTGCATTGCTGTCATGCAGCATTCTTCCCAGAATTTGCTCTGGGAATTACATCTGCCTTAAACAAAGATTATGTAGTGTATTTATGAGCTGCATGACACCCAGTTAATAAAATAACAGATGCTGTAGTTATGTATGGTTCATGTATACACCCTGAATGGATCTACAGAATCTTTTGTGTTCAATTATATGTCCTTTTGGTATCTTGATCTTCCTGCCTACTTTGCAGTATAGTTGGCTCTGTCTTTTATCATGGATGTTATTTTGGCTTGTAGGTCTCTTTTGTATGTTACTGTTCTGCTATCAGGGATTTTTCATACATTTGTCATGTGTTGCTCTGACTTGATATTCCTGCTGTAGGATTTGGTTTCAGCTGTAAAAGGAAAAAACACTGAATTTTGAAATCTTGCTTTGTGGGTATAAAGTCCTGTTTATTTTGGATTTTACTCTCTGAGAAGGGTATTCACATATGGCTCTTGTAGGACTCTGTTATTAGGAAAGAGTTGTCTTGAGAAAACAAGCTGCTTGTACTCTGCCTCCAGGATGTGCTGATGTAGTTTGTGTATCTTCAAAGTCCAGTATTTGTGCAGGTGAGTTGTTGACCATCTTCACTGAAGAACCATGTTAATCCCGACAGATTTAGTTGGTTTTTTACAGTTAGACAATTAGCTCAGAGATATTTTCCAGGTAGTTTTTTGACAGCCATTGAACAACAGGTACTCCTAACAGAAAAATCCTTCTGGAAGGTGGTGTGTGAGGGAAGGCAGGTGGTTGATGTGGCTGGCAGTGTGCAGAAGCACCCACCAGATGGCATCCTTTCTCCTGCTGCTGGGAGAACTGGGACTCTGCTTCAGGCCGGCAAGCTCAGCTCAGCCTGACCCAAAACCCATCAGCTGGACACCTTGCAGAGGGGCAGCGAGGCTGAGGAAAATCGTTCACATCTTTTAAAATCTGATTAATTCTACATGCATGCAGTCACTGTCTCCTTGTCCAGCACTTGGGGTAGTAAATTGGTATGAGAAAGATTTGTGTGTGTTTCTCTAATGGCATAGAGAGTAGAATGTTTTTCAGATCAACTCTGTAAACTTCAAATTTACACCACATATTTGTCATTTTGTTGTTTAATAGAAGTTCTTCAAAACCTGGTTCTTTTCTTCCTGCCCCAGGCCTTAGAACTGCATCCTCTAGAGCCGCAGTCCTGGCTTTTTTTTCTGTGTCATGTAGATGATGTGCAAATAAAAAATGAGAGTTTATGTTCTGTGACCTTCTAATCTAAATAAGCCATTTAATCTAAATTTGCCTTTTTTTTTGCTGCTGCTTGTCCTGTGCTTGCTTGGTACTGCCATTGTTCTCCAATGAATTAGCCAGGTAATTTTGCTATCCATACATCCTAGAGTACAAAATGATGTGCATCAGGTATGTTTTAAAGATGAGGCAGTAAGTCAGCTGCTGAAGATACTGATAGTCCTTGATAGCAGCTGACAAGCTCTAATGCTAAATTTGTCTTTGTATTTATCTATAAGTGCCAGAAGATTGCAAGTTTTGAAAGGTTGAAGTTTTGCTAAAAAGCCATGCAAATTTGTGAAGGCTGACAAGTAGACCACAAGCAAGAGCTTCAGAGGAGTTTGAGTACAAGTGGGTTGGTTTGTTGTTTTTTGGGTTTTTTTGGGGGGGTGTGGGGGAGTGGGAAGACAATAAATAGTATTGTATGATGTAAAGCTTGGTGGGTTTGGGTTTTTTGGTCTATTTTTTGTTTTGGTGTTTTTAATTGGAAGTAGTGACTATATGGAGTTCCTACATTTTCATCTGCTGGGCTCAAAGACCTTTGTACACACAACAGTCTAGTTTTATATCAGTGAATTTATTTTTTTTTATGTTAATCATGAATTGAAAGGTGATCAAAGATCTTGATAATGACCCATTTGAGTACATCATTCCTTCTTGAGGCACCATTTTCCATTGCAGATAGTACTGTCAGCTCAGGCTCGGTGTGTGTGTGGAAGAGAAAGCAAAAGATTTTGTTCATACTGATTTTCAGAATCATTTTCCCTTTTCCCCTGCCCATCCCAGGGAAGCAATGGAGAGATCAGCTGTCCTTTTTTGCAGGGCCATGGGGCACTCTGTGGAAATCCAAGGTGAGGCTGACATCAGAAGGAAAAGCAGCGTACTTGGACGCTTCTGTGTTGCTCAGAGGCTCCAGTTGTGGCCTTGGATGTCGCCGAGTTGCACCTGATCGCAGTGATGTTGGAAGGCAGGTCTCAGTCCCCTGGTGCCTACAGCGTGAGGCCGACCCGGAGGGACTCTTGGGTTTAATGAAGCATGGCTTTGGAGAGTACCTACAGTCGTCCTTCAGGTTGCAAGGGTAAATTCAGTTGGCTGCAGTGATGATCTCGCATTAAGCAGCGAGAGCTGTTTCGCGTGCTCGCTGTCCAGGCCTGTGAAGAGAAGTGCAGATCTGACAGGAATTGAGGCCAATGCTTGGGGACCATTTTCACTTAGTGGAGTCTGCCAGCTGCAGACAGCAGACAGCGATCTGCTGACCTGTCGCCTACAGCCAAAGTAGGGAACCTGTTAATGCTGACCTGGTTTTCTTCCTGAAACAGCTGTGGGCTGGCTGCCTGACAAATCTTGGGGACTAGCTTCCTGCGATGTCTGAGACCAATGAAGAGGAGGAGATGGTGTGAATGTGCATGCATTTCCTCTCTAAGAAAGGGTTTAATTAAGTGGCAGGCATCTCTCTTTAGCAGAGTTGTGGTTTGTAATCACACAGGTGCTGCGCTCCGCACGGAGAGTCCTTCTGTGCTCCTTCTGCTTTTGGAGCTGGGGGGGAGGGAGGAGAGAGGGAGGGAAAAGGGAATCAGATTTCTTGATTCTGCATTTAGTGGTGGATTAGCGTTCTTTTTTTTTTTTTTGTCAGTGAATAGAAGAGAAGGGAGAATATTGGAGTTCTATACTTTCCTTTTTGAATCTTGATTAACTATGCTTAGCTACTCTGCACTCTCTTCCATCCAAGGCATTGAATATCTTTGCCGTCGTGAATGAATCTCATAATCTTCTCCTTTCTCACAAGGTAGTAATTTACCTTTCTATGAATGTCCCTCATGAATAAGTGGTTACTGGATAAAAAAAAAACAACAACAAAAATCTGTTGACAGATATACAAAGCAGTGCCTGTTGAAATAATTTGAATCGCTCATCTGCATTTCTGGATACTTAATTAACTGCAGCCAATCAAGACAAGACTGGAGGTTACTGTTGCTAGTTCCAGAAATGCCAGAATTCTGGCGTGATCACTCCATAGTTGAGCAAATATTTTTATGGGAGTAGCCTATTGTAGCCCTTTGGCCTTTCGTTGCCACGTAAGAAACAGATCTAATTAAGTGTTTGGTGCTGTCTGCTGCCTGTAAGTGTTCCACTGACCTGAACTGGTCATCTCTGTGTTTGGGGGAAGAGGGGATGGGTTTGTCTGCTTGGCTAATGAGGGGCCCCTACTTTAGGGCTAAGTCCCTGTTAGAGAAGAAAATTAGAGTTAGCATAGTATGAGGATATTGAAATTCCATTTTGTACATCTGAGTTTTATGTAAATAATTGTAATTTATGATCTGTGAACATACTAAAAATTGCACAACTGCTGTTTATGAGATTCCCAGTGTAAAACAAGCTGTCTCATCAGTGGGAATTCCCAGAGCACCAAAAAAGGGAGATAAACACTACATAGTGGGAAACACAAATTACCACCACCCCCCTGCCCTGAACAAACAACAAAAACCAACCAAACAAAAAAAGCAGCTACTTTACTAGGGAAACTTTTATAGTTACAAGGTCTCAGTTTACCTCATGGAAAGCAGCTCTGCTGTTCTCCTGTGCTACATCTATAGTTACTTTTAAGAGCTTCATTTCATCATCCGATAATTTGCCTTCCCCTGAAGTGGAAGATTTGGTTAATGTTAAAGAATTCAGGCTGTGCAGAGGAGCAATGTATGCAGGTGGCTAATATTCCACAAAATCCCTGAAAATACACTTTCTGCTGGCTTCTGCACAGGGATTAATGTCATGTGAATGTCTCTTGCACAGTCCTTCCAGGATGAGTTAGTTCCAATTGAGAGCAGTTCTGCCATTCCTGTAATGTAGGGCTTCTGACTCCAGTGTCTGTGTGAAAATGTTCTGTTCCTACTGGTACTTTATGGTTCTGTGAGTACTGCAGCTGAAAGAGGTGATCCTGCATAGCAAAAAGGAGTCTGGAATAGAAGGCAGCTTTCAGTCAGATCTCTTCCCTCGTCAGGTTTACTGTGTGGGTGCAACTTGTGCTGTTCCAAAGCAGGGCAGAGGCAGTGGCAATGAGCAGTCAGGGCTGGAAGGGATGATGAGGATAATCATTGTGTTTATTTAGAAATCAAGTTTATGTGCTCAGTATTTTTAGGACTTATTATCTGGAGAAGATGAAAGCATTGCTTTAGAAGCATTTAAAATTTTATTGAGGGAGAAATGCCTGAGTGGTTAAAAAGGGGATCTTTGTCTTTAGAGTGAGGTAGAAGTGTCAAGAGAAAAGTAATTGTGGTTGTCTTACAATAATTTGACGTGTACTGAAGCCACCATTCTTTCCATAGAGAAGTCTTGGAAGAAGCTGTCACCTATTGAATGTGGTGTGCAGCATATGCTGGAGTATTGCTCTGAGCTCTTCCCTTCCCTGTTATCCTGTTACATTAAAATGTACTTTATTCTTCACTTTCTGCAGTGCCTTAGGTTTTAGCTCTCCTTGACAGAATGCTTTTCGTGCGTGGTGGGGAGAAAATGTTCCTTTGTCAGTTCAAAACCTGAAGCTCCAGTTTTGAGGGTGGTCAGAATGCAGCTTTGGGAGACTTCAGGCTGTGTTTGGGTGTTGAAAGGGAGTACTGTAGCTAAATGTGATGTTTGGAAGCCTGATGGCAAAGCTGTGCTTTAGCCAGTGCTTAGTTTTTCCCCCATTCTCGTGGTGTGGATCCAGTTAACTTTCATATGGCAACACCTGCACCTCTTTTCATAGATTTCTTAAAACACTGTAGGTCTGGCCCTGGCAGTGCCTCACTGAAATGCTGGGCAAGGCTTCTTGCCATATTTTTCTGTCCAATATTAATTCTCTCTAAAACCGCTGTCCTTATCTTTGATGTTCAAATATATTAGTGTCCTTTCTCCTTTGTCATTAATGCTTTTATTTCCTTTGGAATAGAACAGAGTAATAAGTCTTGAGGCTAAAGAAAAAGATAGGAAGAGTGTAAAACATAATGGACGAACACCTGACATCTCAGCAGGCTGAGACTGTAATGTATAATCAGAGAATCAGAGTAAGAAGTAAGCAAGCTCACATCAAAAAAAAAATATGTCTGTCCTTGCTTTGCATTTCAAAGCTCTGGGAACAGTTAAAGAAACCATCTTTCCAGGATCACAGCCCCGGTGTTCTGGAGATGGAGAGAACTATTGAGCAGCAGCTTTGCACGCTATCCATCTTCTTTGTTGGTGAATAATTTGAGGAGCTTCAGTAGTTTGCCTACAGGATCTGCACGGGGAATAATAACATCAAAGAAAAAATGAACAATTCTGACTAGGGGAATAGGAACTTTTAGTTTGGAAGTGAAGATGCCAAAGGACCCTTTTTTTTTTAATGGGAAAATACCACTTCTTTTTCTATTGACTCTCTTTTTCCCAGTATATAGAGCATTGCCACAGTTTGAATACAGGATGCATTTCCCAAACCAGTAAACTTAAGGCTCTTTTTCCACTAGGAGCAGGAGTGGTTCTAGAAATGTGTGCTGGTGATGTCTTCTGCACAGCAGGTGGTTCATTTACCACTGGGACTCCCCAGTCAGATACTTCATTTTGTGTTGCTGCCATATTTCTTGGGTGAAAGTTGCTTGCTTTCCTCCAGCATGTAGTGACCCATGTTATGTGTAAATGGCTTGAACTTCAGTGCTCACTCTGCTGTGAAGAAGCTTTCAGAAATACAGACACTTTAAAGAGCCACTTTCCTTACATTAAACAGTCCTGTTTCCCTTAAAGTGAAATTGTCATTTAAATAGCAGAGACTAATCAGCAAGGGGATGGTTGGCTACTGTCAGAGCTCAAACACTCGTGCTTTAATTTTATTCAGGCTCTCATATGGTTATTTCCACAAACCCAATAACCACTATAATATCTTAGCTCATTTTTAACTTCACCTTTTCACTTTCATTTTAGCATCTTTCAGTATTTTAGTTCTAAATCTTCTGCTGGGGCTGTCGGCGTGCTGTGCCTTCCCTCGCCCTTAGATGTGCACTGTATTATACCTCATTTATCCCCAAAGTATTGGTTTTGCAGGGAAATTTTAAACAAAAATGTAAAAATGGATCCTGTCCATGCTTATCGAGGATGATTTTTTTTTTTTTTTTTTTGCCTAGCATAACAAGGCCTTTTTCAAATCCCCTCTCGAGGCACAGGCCTTTTCTAACTAGGAGCAAACCCAAACAGTTCAGGAAGTTTGCAAACTCTTCAATTGTGTTACTCCCTTGTACTGGTGAGCGTGGCCTTTACCTACAGGGCAAAGGATCTCCCTTCTTCATTGGATCAAGGAGTACCAAGATGGATTGTGCCAGGCTAACGTAACATCTTTCTTTGTCTAGAGAATTTATTATCTTCTCAAATAAAACACAATAGATCTTCTTTATTTGAACTTCACTGAAACATTTGATCAAGAGAGCCACTTGGGAGGGTATAAACCATGTGGGAGAAGATGGAAATTAATAGAGGATTCACAGGGTGTATAAGGAATTGTTTAAGGATGGAAAGATTTTGTGTTGTTGCGAGGAAAATGTGAGGATCAGTAGAATTCCTCAAAGATTAGCCTTAGGATCTGCTTTGTTCAGTATTTCTATTAATGGTTTTGGTGCATAAAATTTGGTGTGTGCTGATAACACTTGGCTAATGATGCCAAGTTCAGAGGATTCGTAAATAAACAAAAGCTGGATATGCAGAACTGGCTGACCCTAAGGATTAGAGTGAAGAAGTGGGACAAAATTGAGTGAAACAAAGCACAAGGCTCCATGGAACTGGGAGCCGAATACAAACTTGTTCTGGAAAATGTAGTGCATGCAGCAGAAAGGACTAGAAGGGCTGAGTGCTTGTTTGCAACAGGACAGCTGTTAATTCTCACAGTAGGATACAGCAGGGGAAAACTTCCATGGAGGTGAAAGTGTTCAGGTGCCTCTCTAGATGGCCTGGGAGATGCTTCGTGGAGCTCTGGTCACCCACTGTGGAGGAAGGTAGTGGGAACTAGACACAGAAAAGGGTTGCTGCTGGGAGCCTGAGAGCCCCCTGAATCAGTGGAGAATGGAAGGACTGGCAGGAGATGCAGCTGCTGCCAACAAGCAAGTGGATGGAGAGAAGGAAGGGGCATCAATACCAGTGGGAAAAGGAACCATCGATACTAAGGACTAGCATTGGCATTTAAATCAAATCAAATCAAATGGCTGTGACCCTGCCCTCAATACAGCTCAAAGGAGGTTCTAACTTTCAGAAAGACTTCAAGTTCTGAATGCAGCTTCCAGTGGAGTCTGAAGGACGTAAATTACTGCTGCTGACTTGAAGCTCCACATGGAGCTTATGGAAGAGATGAGTTGATAGTAGGAAAGGACTAGACAGGACCTAAACTGAAAGGTCCTTTTCAGTCCCACTTCTATGTGAAGGTGTTTGTACCAATTTGTAAGCCAGGGAATGGGCTCAGAGCAGTACATTTTAATTTGGAACTGCAGGCATTATGTAATACTAGGGTTCTGCAAACTGCAGGTGGGAAAGAGTGGGGGTGAATGTTTAGTGAATAAAAGCAGACCATCATCTTGGTTTCAGTGGGACAGGATCCCAGACCAGCCATGGTCTGCAGGCAATTAACAGTTTGCAGTCAGGGCAGCTGACCTGAGTTGGCTACAGGTGTATCCCATCCCATAAACATGCTTGGTATAAAGGGGGAAGTTTGCTAGGGAGGAGGGCTTCTGCTTGGCTTCCTTCTCTGTCTTGGGCTCCTCCTGACACTGCTCCTCTTCCTGCTCCCAAGAGCTGCCTTCCTGGTTGTTGTGACCACCATCCATTTGCTGGGCTAAGTCTAACTCTGTTTATTTTATACTGGTGTTGGGATTAGTTGTCTGTTTCATTAAATTCCTTTTAATTTTAGCCCCTGAGTCTCCTCTCCTTTTTCTGATCCCCTTTTTTGGCTGGGGAGGGGTCACTGGCTGTAGTTTAGCCCAGCTATGGGCTACATGTAGACAACTGTGTCCATCTCTCTGCCCAGACAGAACAACAGCTGTGGACAGGGACCTGCAGCGTGAGAGCAGCTGACCTTTCTTCATGTTGAGAAGAAAGCATTTTGCTGAAAGATGTGCTGAACTATTAAGAGTTGTTTATCTGCCAGTGTAGATAAGACCAAAATATGATTTGTATCATCCGAGAAGCTTTTCTGAGCCTGTTGGGTGCAGGTTATCTTGATGGTGTTTTGAAAATGATTCACTCCTGCCCAGTGCTTAACATCATCAACGCCTAGAGCAAGGATTCGGGCTTCGGGTGGTAGGCAGGAAGGTGCTGCTTTAATTGTTTGTCTCTGGTTTGCCATCAGTGTAGGGGGGAGTTCTGTGCTGGATCAGCCAGGAAAGGTCTAATTTTCAGTTTTAATTGTATGTAGCAACATCAAAATGGGGTGGAAGAAAATTGGAAATGTATGAACATTAAACTGCTTCAGTGTTTTAGCATCTTTAAAATGCTCCTCGTTCTGACAAGCTAGCTGGAATTCCTTGTGATGTTATTATGTAAGCCTTGTCCTTAAGCTTCAATCTTTCTTCCCTTAGGAGCTCTTTGCCAGGGAACATTTTTGACCAAAGCACGTCTTTACCTGGACTATATTGTCTTTCCTCACAAGCTATGTTATTAAAAGGAATATGCTTGTAAATACACCTTGGTAGATGCCTTGTTTGGAGAGGAGAAATTGCTGTGACTGGTGGTAGCAAAAGCACTGCACAATATTTTCAAGCATGTCTTACAGGGCGTAGTGAACTCGAAATGTTAGTGAGTTAAAAGATTAATGTGATAAGTGCCTCAAGCTTCTCTTGAACTAGCTGTGATTATGTAAGTGTTGTTTGTTATTTTAAAGTAACTTACAGTACAGAAATTGCCATGTTGGATTGGATTATTTACTAATCCATCTCTGGTCCAGTGGCCAGAGACTATGGTATCCTGGTCTAGAAACAAAAATTCAGAGTAACGCACAAGACACGAAGCAGACCTCTAGGATGAGAGTTTGTTACAGCTCATCAGTGTGGATTTTACTTAGGCATAAAGATTTTTATATGGTGTCTCTCCACCTTTTTAAAAGTAAAAACTCTTTCAGATAGGAGGCATTTTGTGTGTAGACTAAATAGAAAGCTGTTCTGCTCTAATACTGTCAGTTACAATCTGTCTTATTTGAAACAATATGCAACAAAGCTATAAAGTATTAGAGAGAAATGAGCTTCCTAAACTGCTGCTGTTTATATAAATGCCTTTTTCTCTTGCAGTCCTGTTTGAGACAAAATGAAAAGTGCTTTTTGTTTTAAGCTGGTGATCTGATGTTACTGTGTGGCTGCTGCTTTCCCTCTGTACTTTCTGCTGTGTTACACAGGTTGGTTCGGTGCGTGTCTGCTCTCCCTGAACTGGTGAGGAGGAGCTACAAGCTGGGAAGACCAGGCTGAAATGAGCTGCCTGAATGAGAGCAGACACTGCCCCAGCCTGGCAAGAGAATTGGGCCTGTGATAGTTGGAAGGATTCTCATTTTGGAAGCAAAGACGGGAGGTTTGAGGGCTGAGTGGATCCCTGTGTTTAGTGAAGACCTGGAAGCAGTGTCTGGAGGTTATTTACAAGGTGCTGACCTGGACAGCTGAAATAAGAGCTCGGGGCTCCTGGTTTTGAATTAAGCTTTCTGGGGTGGGTGGGGTGTGGGGGGCGAATAGCTTGTACAGCCTGGAGCCAGCTCTTCTCAGCAGGAAGAAGATAAACCATGCCCAATTATTCTGCACAGCCAAGGTGGTTGTGGACGTGTAGGGAGCCCACCAAATGCAGGGGCTGCATTGGCAAAGTTTATTTGTTTTTAAAATTTTGGGGGATTTGTGGTTTTGTTGTTGTTTGTTGGGGTTTTTTTTGGTTTGGTTTTTTTTTTGTGTGTGGTGGGGTTGGTTTATTTGTTTGTTTTCCTAGTGGCTGCTGAAGCACCAGAAACTTTTCTGTGTAGGTTGATCAACACCTGGTCGGGAAAAGCTGCTTCTAATGAAGTCGTGGTGTCTGTTGCACAACGGCCTTTTTGCAAGAGGAGGATACATTTTGGGGTGGTG
The DNA here is from genome assembly GCA_024336885.1 of Actenoides hombroni. NCBI lineage: Eukaryota > Metazoa > Chordata > Aves > Coraciiformes > Alcedinidae > Actenoides > Actenoides hombroni. Next base: position 16,525,481 of record WUAM01000383.1, on the reverse strand, counting down.
TTAGAAACCTCTGCACATTGAAGGAGCCCTTGACTTTGATTGCCTCTTGCTATCAACAGAACTGGGGTCTGTCAGAGAGCTCAGCCTTCCAACGCAGAGGCAGTTTTAGCCTTTCTAGAAACGTATTTACTGGAGATCTTGAACAGCTCTTCCCTCCTTTTCTAGGACCACTTTGACTCAGGCCTTAGCAACTCTCTTTCTCTACATTATTCCCAACTCTTGTCAGCAAAGTTAACAGTTTCTGTGCCTCTTTGTGGGAAGTGATGAGCAACTATTGCAAGAACCATTTTTTAGCCCAAGTTGGTCTTGCTGGAATTGCTTTTGAATTCTCATTACTTGTTTAAGCTCTCTTCCAGAGATACTCTGATATGAACAGCATAGTGAAGGGAAGATCAGTCTCTTGGGTAGGAAGAAATATGAAATTCTGGATTTTCCTGAGTTATACCCTGCTGATCAAGCTAATTTCTGTTTTAATGAAACAATAATTCTTTCTGTGGTACCATGAAGCTGTTCAGTGAGGGCTTGAAATCCTACTGACTTTTCTGAGGAGGACAGAAGTGGGGTATTGGTTTTGACTGAGAATATGTCAATATTGGTATCTTACAGAAGTCAGTTGTTCAGGAGTTAGATTGGACACTGATACTTTGGTGATACTTCACAGCTCCATTGTTAACTTGGTTCAGAAAATGATGCATTAACCTACTTATGATTATTTTTTTTTAAACTCTGTTGTGCTAGATAACATTTTTGACTGAGTGCTCTTTGTATTTCCAGAGTTAGAGGTTTGTGGCTTCAGGTGGTTGTCTGCAAATTTAGCAGCCAAGGTTGATGGCATCAAGCCTATTTTGTGACAAGCCTTTCATTTAGGCCTGATTGTTTTCAGTGTGACTTTGGCAAAGACATCATCTACCTTCTGGATAGCTGGACTGCTTGTCAAGGTGACAGAACACCTATCAGCCCTGTCTGTAGCTAGCTGGCAGGGGGAAGTGCAACTGGCACTTCATAATAACTGATGTGTTTGGAAGGCTGGTAGAGAGGAAAAGTGAAAAAGTGCTCAGAGTTTGTTTGGTCTTAATATTTTTTTTTCCAATTGGGTAGACATAATTCTTAGAAAATATGTGGGCTCCTGTCTCTCTGGCTGGTTGTGACTGCTAAAGATAAACATGCTGTTTCTCAATGCCAGCCTTTTGACTGTAGTTAGATATTTAAAATAGCTTTTTTTTCTAAAGTACTTGTCTGTTTCTTGTACCCTGTACTGTTCTTTTCAGCAAAGGTGTTTCTAGGTCAGTAGTTTCATAGAATACCAGGTTGGAAGCGACCTCAATGTCCAACCTTTCATGGCAAATCATGACCTAGACAGAATGGCCCAGCACCCTGTCCAGATGAACTGTAAGTGTCCAATGTTGGGTAAAAGTTTGGAGGATACAAATTAAACCCTCAACTCTGCTTTACCATTGGCCATTCTGGTTTAGGTTTTCATGCTGTATATTGGCTATGTATTTGCCAGAGGTGATTTTCATGGACTGTTTCTAGTACTGTGTGATGTTGGTAGTTAAGTGTCAGACAAATCTGGTAACACACAGTGTTAAAAGAGCTGCACTTTTGTGTCTAAGGTTGTAAGGGCTGCAAAATAAATATTTGACCCTTCAGAATTGAAACATCAGAATAACAGTTATGAAAGTTTCAGCATCCTTATCTGTCTATGTCTTTTGTCAGGGAGAATGGGATGCTTTTGGTATTAAGCTGTGACTCAAGTTGGGATTCAGATCTGTGGTGTAGGGACTAAATCACTACAAGGAATTTGATGGAATTGTGTTTGACAAGAATCTTGCTGACAGCCTTAAATTGCCTGTGAATTTTCTTGGTTTTTAATAAAGAGCTGTCTCTCACAGGGTTGTTTCTTATCCTTTTCTGTGCCTGATGATTTGGATTCATTAGGTTTGTATACGCTGTCCCCTGCATTTTCCACCCTTGTTGTGCTAGGGGAGTTTGAGAGACTTAGTGGAAAGGAGAAGGAAATAACTACCTTCTCCTCCTCCACAAGCTGCTGCATTTGTCAGAGGCAGCTTGAGGGCTCGGGGTTGTCTTGCTGTTGCAGAAGAGCTGCAACTCTCTTCTGTCTGAACAATAAGCTTTGTATCTGTTTGTCCAGTAATGAACTGCTTTTGTTTTCTTCAGAAACATGCTCTGCTGTCTGGAGCGTTTCCATTTACAGACAACCCTTGCCAAATTAATTTTATTTAATTATCTCCCAGGGCTAAGCTTGAATACATTTTGTGTTAAATTCACTATTTCTCCCTGTTCTGAACGAAATGGACTTAATATCCTTGTTAAAATCTGATTAAAACTAAAATTGAGTTTTTTGAAGTCTGATTATCCCATGAAATGGAATTTTTAAACCTAATTATGAATGGATTTGCATACATTTTTAGCACCATTGAAGAGAAAGTTGAAATAAATTTATTAATGAAATCTTCTCTTTGGGCCATGGTGATCGCTGGAGAGTGAGGGAGGCGGAGGGAAGGTGAGGATAAAATCATTCCCCCTTTTGAAATTCATCCTCTCTGCCCCCCCAAATTAATTCCAGAGCTGGTCTGACCCTATCTCATTTTTATTCCTCTCTGCCACACAGCCCAATTTAAGTAATTGATGGCCTTTCAGAGGGTAACTACACAGTTGAGCTGGTTTCATGTTTTTAAAGCCTTTGTGCTTTCTGCAGGGAGGATGGTGGTGGAGGGGTGGCAGTGCCAATATTTGTTTCAACTATTATGTTCTTTCCTGTCTTTTCTGAGATAGCCCTGATACAAAATCAATAGGCAGCTCTCGTTTCTTCTTTCTGAGAAGCTGTATTTGAACATTTATTTTAAGCCTGATAAAAAATGGATAGTTTTACAGACTGGGGTGGATGAGCACATGGGATTTGTGCTTGTTTATGTAGTTCCATGGGTTTGAAGCAAAAAAAAGTTTCTTTGTATGGTATATTTGAATCTCTTGCTACAGCAATTGTGCCCATTCCCTTGGGATTTTGAAAGGGGTCCTTGCAGGAAAAGGGAGTGCCAGTGGAGGATGTGCCTGCTTCTCTGACTGCAGCTTTCTGAAGCAGGTGCAGAGAGTGGCAAGATGCCTGTGCAGAGAGGTCTTGGTTTCACGTGAAGGCTCCTGCTGTTGCACCTTGCTGTACGTTGCTCACACTAATTGAAAAGTTCATCTCCTTGCATGAAAGGAGGAACTTAAAGATAAGACTTCTCCGTTTCTTTTTTTTTTTTTGGTCAGTCATCCTCTTACTCAGGGCTACAAAAATCTCTTTATACGCGTAAGAACGAGCTGCAAAATTTTCAGAGCGTCTTTCTGTCTGTCACATGCTGTGTGCAGACTTTTTCCTGTCAAAAAGTTATAGTAAATGTGGTAGGAAAAAAACTATTTGGGTGATTCAGAAATCCTGGACTTGATACATGACTCTGCAAAGGGTAAATGCTCAGCATGTGGGCAAGTGTTTTATAAGCCTTTGCATCTGCAAAGTTCCTTCTGAGCAGAGGGATTTGTTTTCCATGTGCCTTTGGGTTTTCGTTTTAATCCTGTCTTTGCAAAGGTTAAGAATGAAACACAGTGGAGGTATCGAGCTCTACAAGAAATGTGTAATTCTGGCCCTGTTTCTTTGAGATGCTTCTGAAGTGGGCAGTTTTATGAGGGAAGCTTTGGTTCTGCAGAGGAAGGAGGGTTGAGCTGAGACTGGAGAATCCTTTTAGCTGGCAAATGCTCAGGTTATAAGTGGGAATGGTTGAAGGAAGTTAAAAATGTTCTCAGTAACATAACAGGAAAACTTATGAACTTGGACAAGCTTAGGAAAGAAGCTCCCTGAGGTAGCTCAGCACCAGGGACTTAGTTCTGTGGCTTAATGGCTGCAGCTTTTGCTTGTGCTCGCTCGCAGAAACTATTGGCCAAAGTAGACATAATAAGTATTATTATATAAATAGGACTCCAATTTCACACCTGGGTCATCTTCTCAATCAAGCTCAAGTGGAATCTGAGGAGTTGGGAATATCCTTTTCCTCAAGCGTGGAGCTGCTGTGCAAAGCTGCAGTCACACCAGCAACGAAGAGAAGCAGGATCTGCAGATCATGGAGGAGATAGGAGGAGGAGATCTCCAGTGGGGTAGACATTGTGAAGGCTTCTAGAAGGAGTAGGGTTTTTTTTTTTTTAAACTGCTGTCTGGTTGGTTCTGTGCTGTCTGATCAGCAGAGAAAAAGTAACTGGGTTGTGGGTAGTCCTGTAGTGTACAGTGTGATGAAACAAGATCTCGAGGATAAGTGAGCGTGCAAAGAGAGCTGCAGAAGTGGTGTGAAATGGAGAGCAGAGGAGCTCCTTCTCTTCTGTCAGTACACTTCAAATTTTAGAAACTGCTTATCATCTAATTAGTATCTCCTGTAGTAGCTTCTGGCACTGGAAGTGACTAAAACCTGCTGATAGCAGTAAGCCAAGATGGTGTCAAAGTGCTTGTCACACCAATCCAGTCTTCATCTTAATCCCAGTCACAGGAGCCTGTGGCAAAGATGCAGGCAAGTCAGAATTGGTTTTGGCTGCTCTGAACCCTGTGCTCAGTGCAGGCAGCTGAGCTGCTGTACTGGTTTGTGAGAGCAAGCTGGCAAAAGGAGAGCAGTAATTGCTGAAATGCCAGTGTTTACATCCTTAATGCGATTACACTATAGCAGTTCCACTTTCTATGAACAAGTCTTAAAGTCTGCTTCTATTTCCTGCTGACATGAATTATTCATTATTTATGGATGATGGTGATTGGGGTTTGGCTTTCACAGGCAGGTTTATTATACCCACTTAGCTCTGACTGCTTTGGCAGGCTCTAAGACTCTGCTATTTTTCCCAGCATTTGTTCTTAATGTTCATCATTCTTCTTGATGTTAAAACTTTGAAAGTATGTAATCCAACTCTGGTTTGGGGAATGAGAGACTGAGTGGGTGGGGTGAGTTATTCTCCTTATTTTTTATAAATTATTTTTTTTCCTTTTGTGGGAAGCATATGAAGAGCTTTTCATTTAAATCTGTCCTTACTGCCAAGGCTGAGGGCAACTGCTTTATTGTCACAGTGTGTCAAAGGACTTGGACATGAGGCACTTTGTATGTGTGGCTTGGGAGATTTAGATGTGGAGGAAAGAAAGCAGGATTTTGAAATGAGGTGGGATTGATGTGCTCTGTCCTTGAGGGAGAGTGGCTCTGAGGGCTGATGGGATTGGGATTTTGCACTGTCTTTTTGTAATATGGGGGTCTCAACACCACTGCAGCAGCAGTGACTCTCTTTGGGTTCTTCTAATGACTTTTGTCATCTGGTTTGTCCTGGGACTGCAGTGTTTAGGTCTTGAGATGCCTAGAGCTGATGTGCTAATGGGCTTCCATAAAACTTTCAGTCTGAAATGTTATTTGTCCTTCACTTTGAATATGAAATTTTTAGAAACTTTTTTTTGGGGGGAAAAAAAAAAAGTGAGAGAATTACTGCGTTTGTTTAAAGTTCTGAAAGCTTTACAGTTCAAAGAGTGCATCTCACTAATCAGAAGAATATTTTTGTGTCCCTGGGGTGGTCACAGTGTTTTAATTGGAACTCTGGCTTCTTTGAAGTCCTTTTTAATCCTCCCTGAGCTGGGGGAGAGGGTTTGAAGGCAGCACTGTAAATCTGAAATGTCTTGGTTTTATTTACATGTGTCTGGGGATGTGTGTAATTCGTTTTCCTGAATTTAAGCTCACTTGCCAGCTTGTGGACAGCTGAGTGAGAAATGTGCTTCATTAAGTGGGGAGGCCTGGGCCAGATGATGGGAGGGGGGGTTATAGATAGTGAGCTCACGTGCTTATGGATTTGTTAAAGCCAGTAACTGAGCAACAGGCTCTGAATGGTAAAGGAACTCAATGGGAAGTGATAACTCAACGTGAGGCCGGACTAAGCAAAAAGCTAGGATTTAAACTCATGTTTTAGGATCAACTTATTAGTATGGCACTCAAAATTAGTGGGGGTGTTGTTGGCTTTTTTTGGGGGTGTGTCCATCTTAAACTGTTTGTGCCTGAGATTCTCAAAGTAAGGCCCTGTTTGGGTCTGGTTTCTAGAGAAATGGAGTTTTACCTCAGGTGTATCATGCACTTGATGTGTCCACCATCAATGGAGCCTCAGGGGTGGCTGATGCCTTTTGTGCCATCTTAATACAAACAACTTGTAGGAATATGCTGCTGCTGATAACACACAAGTGTTTTCCACAGGCATTTCCAACTTGATGTGCTCCACTGTTGGGTTTCATGATAAGTATCATTTATCAGCTGTACGTTTGCCATCCTACAGTAAGGTTTTTAACCTCCCACATTTGCTGAGACTGTGATCTCTTACTTTCTGCTTCTGCCAGAGGTGAGACATCTGCTGTGAAAGGCTTTGAAATCATCTTTGCTTGAGTTTGGATGGTTTTTAATTAATCGAAACAACAGGCTTAACCTCAGTTTTTTGTCTGAAAGAGTAAGTTAGTATTCTGACCAAACATAAAAGCGTACTGCTTTCATTCTTCTTCAGATTGTCATCACAAATTTACCTGTGACTGGTGTTATTGGCTGATATTAAAAAAAACCCCAGTTAAAATAACTTCTAGTATAGCTTAACGTTGCAGTCTAAAGTGGCCATTCCTGCCCTGAGATTGAAGAGGTATGTGATTGTAATCACAAGTAAATAAGAATAATATATGGGATGTCAAATCACTCTATATAAAACTGGCTGAAAATACGGTGTGGGCTGTCAGAAGGACCTGTAGGCAGTCATTAATAGTGTTTCCTCCTGCTGAAGATTAGAGATTTTGTGGTACTGCTGGCTAATATTTTCAGCTGATAAGAGTCTGGGAAAACAATGTGATCAATGAAGATGTTGAAAACAATACAAGAACTTAGGTAAATTAATATTCTGCCAGGATTATCTCAGACAAGTGTCAAAAGAACAAGACTATCAATTTGGTGAAATCTGTGAAATAGTCAAACATAGTTATATTGTCAGTCCCTGGTCTTGGTTACAGCTTTAGCTCCCTTTCTTATCAGACAGAAGCCCTGGGCATCTGTAAAAATGATGTTTCTGAGTTAGTAATTTCCATGTGCGTAGAAGTTATCTCAGAAGAGTGTGTTGGATACATGTGAGTTGTGGTGGGGGTTTTTTTCCCATCTTTTTTGGGTTTTTTAGGTGGTTTTTTTCTTGTTTGTTTGGTGGTTTTTTATTTCACCTTCCTTCCTTGTACAGAAATGTCTTCAAATGCCTTGTCAGTCACCTAGCAGAATGGAACTGACAGAGGTTCAGTAAAATTACATCAGCATTACTGACTCTATCTGGTTACTTGTATAAACATTCTTGCCTAATTTGAAAGGTAAGGAGTTAATTAAGCTTTTTTTACTGGAGATCCTTCTGTTGTAACCAGCCATCCCTGCTGGCCCTTAGCTTACTGAGGAGCACGTTTCTGAACTGGCTTTTATTAATTGACATGGAATTTAGAAAGAGAAGCTTGTGTCTGATCTTCTGGAAGTTTCATTTATTACCTTTATTTTGGCTGTCAGGACACTTTCCCAGCTCTGTGTAATCCCAGTAATTGGCCTGGAATAGTTTTCAGGGTTTCTAATGATCCTCTGGTGAATGATTTCTCTTTGAAAGATACAACATCTGTCTCTTCAGAGTTTGTTTCCAATGGACATATCTTGGTATTTCAGTCTGATTTTCAGATACTATATTTTTTGTTTGCTTATGGTTACTAAAAATTAACCAAATGCCTTGGAAGTCTTGTGGTTAGAATAAATAATTGGTATTCTGCTGTGATTCTGTTCTTCAGATTAGTTTGATTTCTGGCCCACTCCCCAACTCCATTGACAAATGGAAACTATAGGAAAAACTACCCTAGTAATGACTTGCTAAAATAAGCTATTTTATTCATTTTTCTGTATTATTTTTTCCTTTAGCTGCTTTTTTTTCCTCTCAAATTAAGTTTGTGATGGGGTAAAAGACTTAAAATAGCTTTTGCTGCAGTGAAATAAAAGATTACATTATTAAATATGTTTACATCTAAAGAGTGGTAGGTACAAAATTATATGCCACAATAGTTTCCTTTCAGCAGCGTCATTAATATATAATTACATTTGCTAAATTAAATTGCAAATAGAGAAAAAGCATTTGATTTTTTTTTAATTGTCAAGATTGTACTGAGATCTAGTCCAGTACGTGGGCAGCAGCAGCCATTTCTGAATACCCTTTATGATCATTTCCAACCTCACTAATTCTGTGCTACTGCTGGTAAATAACTCAAAGGTGCTTTAGAAGTTTGTCTTTGTTTTTTTGTTTGGTGGGTTGTTTTTTTGCCTTTGGTTTGTGTTTGGCTTTTTTTTGTGTGTGGGTTTTTTTTTGTTTTGTTTGTTTGATTTGGGTTTGTTGGGTTTTTTTTGAGCTTTAATCTGCCTTGGTTTGTGTGGAAAGTGAAAGTTAAGCAAAAGCAGTTGTTATCCACAGAGCCCTGAATAGTACAAGGCTGTAATTGGTTTAGAATTTCAAAGTGAGTGTGAATGAATCCTTAAGGTACTTAAGGATCACCCTCCCTAATATAGGACTGCATGAGTTATTTCTAATAACAAATGGAGCTGTGATGAGAGAGTCAAAAACTAAGGAAGAGTAGAATGGGGACCACAGTGCTGTGGGCACTGCTGTCTGCCTTGGACCAGAGTGCTGGTTGCTGCTGTAGGAAGTTTCTGTTGCTAGTCACCAAGGCTTTTTCCTACATTGTACCAAGCAATGGTTTGAAAGCAGTCCAAAGATACTGGTTCTTGTGGATTAGTAAGAGGTTTGTTGTGTTGCTTTGATAAACTTAAAAAGAGGAAAAAGGGAAGATCTTAAGAACTGTTTGTGTTGTTATATGGGGAAAACATTGGATATAGAATATTTAATGTCTTTGTAGATACACTCCATGTTTCTTGAGTTGTATATTAAATGACCTATTGTTGCTTTTATAAACTGGTTCATTTTATATGACTGAGCTTAAGCCAAATGAAAATTCTTTTGTGTTACAGCATGATTGAAAAATGTGGACTCTCTCTCCTTCTTCCCCCCCTCCACCGTGGGATGAGGCATAGCAGTGGATGCTGCAAGACAGAGTTGATTTCGTCTGTATCATAATACCAAAAAGATTGTGGCTTTGGTTTTGTCTGTGGAGAGTCAGGAACAGGGCATGACAAAATATGTCTTGATTGTTTTGAAAATGTCAAGCATAAGTAAGATTTTGAGTCAATACGTTGGTTTTTTTATTATTGTTATTCCTATTTATGCTACAAATCATTATCTTTTGTTTCAAAAAACCTGAAGAGTGGCATCTGAGTAGAATGAAAAGCCAATCATGTTTTGCTCCAGTCATACTAAGTGGTCAGCCTTGTGCTGTAATGTGAAACAGCAGAGCAATTACAGGACATCCTTCTTGGGTTAGCAGCAGGACAAACTGTGCTCCTTTGGGGATACACTTGTCATTAGGGAGAGCTCAAGATAGTTTATTCTGGTTTTCTAGTTAACTCTCTGTTTCCCTTGCTACTTTGTGCTTTCTCTGGGGCAGTACTTATGCTTTAAACAGAGAAAATAAGTTGGTTTTGACCCTTACTGAAGTCTAGTCCTGACAGCAGTAAAAGAAATCTTTGAGTGTGAATTGCTCTACCCCAAAAGGATGGCATGATGGTGGATCTCTTGCAGCACAGGTAGCCTGACTCCTCAGCAGTTTTTGAGAGCCAGGCTGACAGTTCATGTCTCAGCCTTGAGCCCCCTATTGCTATTTCCACGTGGCTGATGGTACCTTATTCAGTGTAGCACTTTAAACTCAAGAACTTGAGAAGATGGCTGAGCCAGTAACAGCTTCTTGTGGGAAGGGGAATTTCAGCAAGCTGATTCAGACCTTTGGTGGCAGAAAATGAACAAAGCAAAGCCAGTGACTGCTACTTTAGTGGCAGTGAGCAATTAGATTTTATTTTTAATTTATTTTCTGCTGCCCTCCTTGAATTGCACGTGGAGGAGAGAAGCCTGGAAGTCTACGATGATGATTTGTGTGAGCTTTCCCTTTTGGAAAGGCAGCAATCTCTGGGCCTGCTGTGTAAGAAGCTCAGTTGTGTACTCTAGCACTTCTCCAATCAAACTGTAAAACTTGCTTTTGTTTCACCATGACCTCTCGAAGCTCTACATTGCATGCCATGTGATTCCCTATGCAATGACCTGACTTTTGGGTGAAGAGTAAAAAGAATAAAAGCTGACTATTTTTATCTTGCCTTTCAAATCAGCAGGTTTGATGCTACTGTGTGTACACTGTGTGTATCCTCCCTCTCCTCGAGTCTATTAAAGCCTTTCACTTTTAAGGTTAGATTCAGCTCTGCCACACGTGTGCTTACCAAGTTGCAGTGGTTTCTTCTGTGCTTGCTGTTAGGAAGGGATTAGAAAGAAATTTGGAATGTTGAAATGCTCGCCAAACGATTGCTTTCCTTTTCAAAAGTCAGATTAATTTTATCTTGTTCAGCTCTTAAATATATCTTTAAAGCAGAAATGAAACTTGAAAGATTAGTTGTATATGATGCCATATCACTACCTTTGGGAGAAGAAAAACCTTTTTTCATTAAAACTTAAAGTCTATTGACTGGAACCTAAGATAGTTTTCTTCCCCCCCCCCCCCTTTTTTTTTTCCCCTTCAAATTATAGCTTGATTAAATTAATTGCTAATTTTGCAGTTTCTTCAAAAGAGATATCAGTTGTATTTAGAATTGCCAAGACACTTGCAAACACTTAAAATGTTTTCTCAAAATAAGTTTTTCTGCTTCAAGTGGTTAATGGGGACATTTGCTTTGGTACAGAGCAGTTGGATTTGTTGATTGTATCTCCACACAAATATGAGGTTTCCCTTCTAATTGAAGGGAGCTTCAGAAGCTGAGATTGCTTCTACCATTCAGTTACTCTGTTCACTTTGTACATAAAATATTAGGAATGCAATTTATTGCAGAAGCACTCTAAGATATACCTTTGGTTTGCTTTTTTGACAGTTCTTAACACCTCATTTGAATGAATGAATGAAGACATTAACAAATAGGTATAACCCCCTGCACTGGAGCTTATAGGAGCTTTCTTGCAAGAGAAGTACCATTCTGAAATTTAACTCTCAGAATTTCCAGGCCTGGATAGCAGATTTTAGTGGAATGTTTTCCTCTAGTTCTGTGAAGGCGAGCTAAGATCTGCACTCGGGGAGATGATGCATATTTTGAGGGGAATGGGATGTTGAGCAAGTTATAGTTTTCTGATACAAACTTCGAGTTAATAGGATCAAATTAAACTTGAGACACAGCAGCACAGAGTCCTTGGGAAGTCTGTTGTGATTATTGTGAGTTGATGTGCGTTCTTGAAGGGCAACTCATGACAGGAACTGAGCTGCTTTGGGACTTGCTGGTCCAAAGACTAGAAAATGAGTGGGAGTCCTGTAAACCAGAAACAGAGGAGTAAAAGCAGTTGCAGAGCTCAAATATACAAGAAGGATGTTTGGGAGGCTCACTTCAAACACAGAGAAAGAGAATATTACAAACATCTCACAGCCTTTCTAATCACACAGAAATATTTAAACCAACTAAAATGCCTTTCCAGAAATCTTCTGTTCTTGTCATGTTATCCTCCTGTTTTGTTCTTCAGATGCTCTTGTCTTCCTGCCTAGGAAGATGATTAATTTTTTTCTTTTTTAAAGTAGAAAAGGTCCTTCTTGGGGAGCAGAGAATTTAAAAATCCTCTTGTGTTTCTTATACAAAATACAACAACAGACAACAGATATGGAACAAAATTCTATACTTTTAGGAGACTGCCATTAAAAAAAAATCCAACAAACCAGCTAACAAAACAGGGGAAAAACCCCAACCCCAAAACAAACAAAAAAAACCCCAACAGCAACAAAAAATGGAAATTTTTGTTTGATGCAGAGAGAAGCAGATGAGCCCTCCCTTTCTGTGAGTGATTATCTTTAACAAACACTTCACTAAAGAATTCTGTCTCTGCTCTTTGTCAGTTAATTACGCTGAAGTGGAAACAAGTTTATGGATCCACCTAAAATGCCATCCCAAAAATCTGGGAATGTTGCATTTCAGTTTACTGTGATGTAGCTGAGACAGTCAAATCTGTGCCATCGTATATTTATACTGAGTTAAAACTATAGAGATAAATGTTAATTCAACAGACTTCCAAAAAAAAGTAATTCTGAGTAATTTACTATTACAAGTGTGCTGTTAGTTTGGTAGTTTCAAGAAAATTTAATGAAAAATAAAGGAGCAAGGCACTTAGTCCTCCAAAAAGAGTTGACTAAGTGCCTGTTTTTCTGTGTAGTTTAACTTTTGGCTTGCACTTCCATAGTTAAAATTTAATGTCAGATATCTCCCTACAATCAAACCTCTTCCTTTGCTGTGAGTTTTGAAACATTTTATAGAAGCAATAAGAAGTTGACATTCTAATAAATTATAAATTAAAAAAATATTCAATTTTTTTACTTCAATGTCTTCATCTGCTTACTGAGTCTTGGTTTCATGTTACTTCAACAGCTAATTCCAGGGTGTAACTGTCATAGTTTATACTGAAATGGTAATAGATCCTTAACAAGGCAGTTCAACAGAGCTTTCCAGCAAATGCCTGAGATGTCAGTTCTGTGCATTAAAAAAAAAAAAAAGCATAAAAAATGGCATAAGCCATTTTCCTTGTTAAAAATGAAAATAGTGTGCCAGTGGGCACTTGAAAGTCACTGACTGACTTGGATGGGCACCCCATTAAGTTAATTTTTCACTTCATTTGAACAGTTTTAGGGTTTTATCATTCTTAAATTGTTCCTTTTCAAATTATCTGCACTTCAAAGGAAGCCAGAGAGCTTTGGCTAACAGCAGTTTTGTCCTTCTCCTGCCTTACTGTGCTGTTAAACTATGCTGGACTAATTTGCTCGTTTAGGGCAAAAAAAAATGTTGTTTCCAAATTAGGCTTAAATTCTCCCATTTGTTGATTGATTCATTTATTTATATCTCCATTTAAATATTCTTGCAGAAGGAAATGCAGTCTCGGGATGGGATGGTGGGACAGAGGAAGAACATTCTAGCTTTTGGCTCCTTATACCTTACTCAGGAGAAAGCAACTGAAGTCAGTGGTTTAATCTGCACCTGCGTTTTGGAAGCCACTTTGTCATCTGTTCTTCGTGTTGCCTTTATAACCCCAGGGGATACAATTCAGTTTTAATAACACGCTGCTCTTGAATCGAGCTATTAAATGTGCCTTCCATTTACAGGATTTTGCACAGCTGATGCAAACTCTGTGTGGGTTTGGGTTTTTTCTTCCACGGGCTCCATCGTTCCCTGGGGACAGAAGCTGTCTGCAGGTTTGCAGGGCGAGCATCGTGACAGTGCACAGAGCTGCAGCCCTTCAGAAAGGGAGTTTTGGGTATGCTGGGGTGAGGACAGAGCTTCAAACTTCCCTCGGGTAGCTGTGATGATTCAAGTAGCATTGGGAAGCTACACTATACTACAGACTCTCTTAAAGCAGGCTTCTTGGCTTTTTAATACTGGTTTTGATACCAGCTGTTCCATAGGGAATGGCAAAAACTGATGGACAGCTACCCATGGTTTTCAGAAACTTGTGAAATGAGGGGACTGTTCATGGCAATGAGGCCTGGTGGGGATTTGCAGTGCTTTGGGAGTTGACCAATTCTCCTCAAACTGAAAGCTCGTCTGATTTAATTTCATTGTGCATATGCAGTGTCATTCCTCTACTTGGAACTGGGTAAATTTGGCTTTTGCCAAATTGTGTGTGATCAGGAGAGGATGTGGAGCTCTGAAATGGGCTTTGAAACATCTCCATAAAGGTATTTGACAGCAGAGTGCATGGAAGAGGCTCTGATTGCCTGGTGTAATTTAGTTTTACAGTAAGTGAACCCTTCTTTAGAGGGTTAATTTTCTGCAATATAGATATATGCTGCTTCACTTAAAACCAAAAAATGCCAACCAACAAACCACACACAAAAAACCCAAACAACCCCACAACCACCACCAATAAAAAAAACCCCAAACAACCCCAGAAAACCCCCCTATCTTATGCCAATAAAACATCCTTCACAACTAAGTATAAACCTAAAACTGCCAATTGCTGAAACTGAGATTGGAAGCTGGGTGTTGAATTGGATTGCTGAACAGATGAGAGTGATTGTTTTTTACTGGAAATCTGTCAGTAGCTATCATTACTAGAAATCTGTGGCTTTTATAATCCTGTCTCATTTTGCTATTGGATTAATTTCAGTTCTCTGTTGCAGTCCTAATACATTATGGTATGAATTTCTGAGAAAATGAGGAACAACATCGAAGCAAATACACTTTCTGCCCCTTAAAAGAAAAAAAACACAACAAAAAACCCCTGTTCCATTGATGCAAGGACCAAGCACTGGTGTTGTGGTTTTGGGGTCTGGCACTCTAGATGGTCAGAGAGATGCCTGATAATAACTATTCTTATGATAAATCTGCTGTATTTGAGTGAATTTTGAGAGGCTTTGGCCTGTATTTTTCAGAGCCTTGTTGACTTGGCATTAAATTTTACAAAGATTGACCGTGCTGAAATTGGTGTCTGCTTACAGCTTCTTTTTGCCAAGCCAACTGAGCATACCCAGTCCATTTCTGCCTGGTGTTTTCTGTTTCTTAGCTTCTGGTGATTCTAGTAGGTGAGAGATGAAGTGGAAAGGGAAATGTAATTCATAATTTAATTTTTTTCTCTTTTTTTTTCTCATCAGCACTAATACAAAGTTGCCTTTATCTTTGCCTTATCTCCAGGTTGGGTTTTTTTTTGTTTTTGTTGTTTGTTGGTTTTGGGTTCTTTTCCTAGAAAATACTGCAGAAAGAGAACATCATCTTCCTTAATTCATGGCCAAAAAAAATTCTCTGAGTTAGTGGTCTGCTTCCTGCAGATAGAACTGTTGAAATCAGATTGTGGCTTTATAGACTTCTCTTGTAGGATTTTTGCTGTTGTTTTTTCCACCTGCAGACATTGTGGAGCATGTGAAAACAACTTCCACTTTCAGGCTTATGTTATCCTTTAGTTTTCCATTTACATACCAGCAGAAAGAACCTGAATCCTTGGAAAGCAAAGTTTAGGGTAGTGTTTTGAGCTCTTCAAGGCGGTGATGCCAAGATGACAGTATTGTTTTTCCCTTGCTCTTGGGTTATGTGGGGATGTGACTTGCATCAGACTGGATTCAATTAGTTCTCTGGTGTTGGCTCTGATGCCCAACCATTAAGTAGCTCTCAGTAAAGAGTTGGGGGAACTGCTTAGATGATGAATCCCTTCAGGCTAAGCTGCAGGAGTGAAAAGTGTCTTATCTAGTGCTGCAACACATCTGAAACCCCATGTGCATGTTGGCTTAATATTAACTTGCTTCTGCTACCAGAATTTGAATTCAAAATGTTTTAGTCAAGCTATCTCCAGGCTGGTGTCTTACCTTCTCATGGTTTCCTTGGTCGTTGAGTGTGATGTCTTTGAAGGACAGTGTTCCATCCTGTTGTGACACACTTTGCTGCTGTACGTGTCTCCATTGTCTGAGGGGAGACCCAGTCCTTCTGTTTTATTATATATTGACTGGTGAGACTTGCATGTAACACAAGGGGAATTGAAGGCTTCACAGTTGTCTACTGAGGAAGGCTGCAAGTGTGCAATTCTGGGAGCAAGAAAGCAGGAATGTTAGAATTGGAGTTGCCAGAAGTGAATCCCAACTACCTGCATCAGCTCAGTGTTTAGCTGATTTTCACGCGGCTGGAAGTGACAGATGATTAAAGAGGGAAAGTGGTGCCTTTTCCATATGTGAATAGTTGACTGAAAAGGGGGTATCATCAGAGAAGTGGCTTCTTTAGTCCTTTAGAATCCCACTGGTCATGCTAGAGGCACACCTCCTACCTATTCAGTTTTTGGCATGGCAGGAACCTCGTTCCAGGGCTGCATTTGAATAGTGTAAAATCTGCCCAGGCTTAACTTCATCCTCCAGCAACACTGAAGCCTTGACTCGCATCTGGGGGGATGTGGCAGGATGTGTGCACTTCTGCAAAACTAGCTTCCCACTTGATCCCTGGGAGAAAACCCTTTCAAGGTTTGGGTCACTCTTTGTCCCTGGGGATGAATCTTGTGGCAAAAGGATGTACCCAGTACCTCCTAGGATGCCCTTTCCAGCTTCCCTTCCTTTGAGAAGTGTGGTGCAGATGCTTCTCTTTTGGGGATGGGAAACCCTTCCTTGTGACTCGAGAGACATATTTTTGTGTTTTTTCATAAGCTGCCTTCATTGAGAGTTGAATTTTTTACACTCAAGAGAGGTCTCTGAAAAGAACAGTTATTGTTGATGTGGGGTAGTGGTGTCTGGGACTGCCAGACTAGAGTTATCTCAATCCCCTCCCACTACCTTTAAGAATTCGTCGTTGGTTTTGATGGAAAAATAAACCTATTCCTAACAACTGCAGAGCTGTTGCTAGAGGATCTGTAGAAATCTTTGATCTCTTTGACAAGACACAAGGTTATCAGAGTGGTATCTGAAGTGTTAGCTAGAGCTGATGAATTATTATTATTAATTTTTTTTCCCCTCATGTCTCTGGAGTTGCTGCTTGTATCAAGGACTCTGAAGTCAGCACACTGATAATTGTGTGGGAACACTGCTTTGAGTCACTTAAGTAGCTGAACCTCTGCTCTATCAGAGGGTGTTCAGCGGGAGACAGGGTTGTGGAATTGTACAGTTTATTTGTATGTTTACTTCCCCCTTTTCCTGCCCTCTTTGTAATCCTGTGATCATGCTTCACAGAGGCTCCATAGTGGAGCAGCAATTAGAGCAATGCTGGATGTGCTCAGCCCTGTGAATTTGTGCTGAGCACTAGGGTAGGGAGGAGGCTGGGAACACCTATTCTTTATGTATGTTAAAAAAAAAAAGGTGTATGTGTTAAAGTGATAAGCTGTCTGCTCATTTGGTATGAATGTTTATGCAGTCTGCTTGCTTTGGAGAGTTTGCTCCTGTTGACTATGGCTTTAGAGCTGCTTTATGGGTTGAAGTCAGCAGTGGTGAGATGCTGTGGCTCGGATGGTGATGACAGCGGAGAGCAGTGGCTTTAACAAAACAAGGCTCGTACACAAGGTGGTCAGGATGCAACCCTCTGCTGTTCTAAGGGATTGCAGCAACTTTGGCCTGGTGACATTGCCTTGTCTGCTGTTTGTGAGACCTTTTCTATGGTTGTGTATGGAACGTAGTTTTTCAGCCAATGATTTCTTAAAAGTTTCTGTTTTGTTTTAATTCTGTAGGACACCTGATGATCTCTCCAGGCAAATTGTGGCCCTGCAGCAAAGGGAGCTTGTGCTGAAAGAGCAGAACTCTAACATCACTAACAGGTGAGTGATGCCAATAGTGTATGATGGTAGCAAGATACTGCTGTATCAAAGCATATAGGGAGGAAAAAAAGGACTGAAAACTGAGAGAATGACTCTCTCTAGATTTTCTTGCTGTTCCACAGAGCCTCCCGTGCTATCTTCTTTTCTATGTTGATGAAGAGTTTTTTTGCTTACTTAAATCCTTGCAGGAAGAAAAAGATGAACTGTGGGTGAATGCAATGAAGAGTTTGTCCAGCTTTATTTTTTGAACTGAAGTGTTTGCAAGGGGAAGTGAGCTGCTTTTCCAGACCATTTAATCTGAAAAGTGAATGTTGCAGTGAAATGTGCAAAGGAGTTGTCTGGGTATGGGAAGGGGAGTCAGAGCCTTGAGGTCTGTGATTTGACCAGTTAAAAGGACTGGTTTGGAGAGATGGTGGAGGAAAAAGTGTGTTTATGGTTTTGGTGACAAAGTACTTCTAGACTTTGGGAGAAGCAGTCTGTTTATAGAGTGAGATTTGAAACTGGAAGGTGTTTAAACATTTGCCCTGGTGTGGGAGTGAATATCTAGTGGGGGAAATGACTTTGTCTGCCAGAGCTTCACTTTGAAGACTGCATTGGTAATGCCAAACCTTTCTTGACTTGGGTCCATAGCGTGCCAGAAAGTGCTTCTCATCCTCGGTGGACATGTTCTTGCTTCCCACACGGTTTTATTTCCTCATATGAGGAACTCATCATCTGTTCTTGTTAAAAACAAACCTCTGTCTTGGTGGGAAAAAAGTCTCTTGGGCAGTTTGTGTTGCCACGGTGTTAGCTGACTTGGGTAAGCAACAGAACTGTGGAGAATTTCAACCTTTGGTGTAAAGGTGTTGAATGTAAAGGAGTCAAATACTGTGTGAGGGAGCACTGGACAAGTGCTCTTGGTTTGTCTTGGGCTGTGTTTGCTGATGTGTCTCCTGAGATATGTGATAGATTTTGGTTGAAGAGGTGATGGTGGTCTGGACTCTGCCTTGCTAATGGTGGGCAGGATCCAAGCTGGGTGTTACAAGCTCTGTGTGTGCTGCTACTGTTAATGAAACTGGTTAGTCAGTTGTAAAACTGCTAGCCAAGTGTAAATTCCTGAGAGTGCAACTGGCCAAATTGCATTGTGGTTTTTGCTAAGAAGTTTAAAGGGGGGGGGAAATTTCACCAATATAAAAGAGACATTCCATATATTAAAAAAAAAAAACCAAGCACACCCTCAAACCCACAATTTATCAAATGATCAAATAAAAGAATGATGGTAATGTTTGAGTTATTGATTTTTTTTTTTTAATTTAATATTT
>WUAM01000383.1:16466787-16506647 GCA_024336885.1 Actenoides hombroni | reverse complement strand
TAATTTAATATTTTTTCTTTCAGGCTGCTTCTCACAGCCTGTCAGAGAAATCCTTTTTCTAAATTTATTAACAGCCAAGGGGAATCATCTGTTGAAACAGCAGCTTTTTGGTAGTGCCTGTTCATGCTGGATGTAATTGTGCCAATTTAGTTTAAAAATAAAAACATGATTAAGATTACTTTTTGATTTCAAGTGAAATGGGCTGTAAAGCTGCTTAAATTAAAATACTAACATTTTCTTGATGCAGTGCTGTGTGTCATTTCCAAAACTGATAATTTTGGCTTTCTTCTGTCGCATACCTTATTCTGCCTTAAAATGTAGGCAATGAAATAAATTTCAGAAACCTTTCATTACAGATGATTTGAAAGTTCCCAGGAGAAGTTCTCGAGTCTTTGAAAATAAAACCTTGTTAAAGAAGCAAATCTAATTTTCTGTTTTCCCTGAATGACACCCAGATCTAGCTGATGGTCTTCTCTTTCATTTGTTTCATCATTGTGTTCAGAACAGCCTGTGCATTACAGTAACTTAATATGTGATCGTGACTCCCTCTAGTGATTGAGCCCAGCACTTATTCAGATTTCTATTGGTTTTTTTTTCCAGCTACAAATTCTTCTGCACTAGTTGACATGTGCTAAGTCTTCAGAACTGATAGCACTACGTTTGATATATACAGGCAGTGGTTCTGTGTGGATAGAGCAATGTGCAGTACAAGACAAAAGAATTTTTGCCTACCCTGAGAAGCTTTCATTTTCTCCATTAAAATTAATGATTTAGTAGATGCTTAAGAAAACAGCGTCAAAAGCTGGCATCTGAATTTAATTTGATGGCAGTGAAGTGGAGAATCAGAGGTAGCCCTGGCTTACCTGTTGCTGCAGTGCAGTTGGAAGAGGTTGGTGGTGTTAAAGATGGTGATATGACCCTCTCCCCTGAATGGCTGACACTGAGCCTTCATACAGCGAGTGAACATTTCATTGTCACTGAGCTTTTAAACACAGGCAGAAGAGAGCCTGGAAGCTGATTATTCTTTCTCTGTCTTTTTACTGCTGTCTTGTTTTTTATTGCCAGTGGTGTTCCCTTTCTCTCATTGTTTAGTGACTGCAGGAGACATTTCACAGCCACTGTTTGTCTTGCAACTGGAGAAATAGTCCCTAGTTTCTTGGTGATAAGAGGAGATGCTTGGTAGTGAGGCAGGAGTTAATTGCTAATGGAGGGGATTATAAGCAGGACATGACTTCAGAAAACAAATCAGGCATGGAAAAGTATCACAAAGGAACAATTTGCTCCATAAGGTCCCATCTGTTTCTGTCAAACTGGAGACAGATCTAGCTCAGCTGCTTCTCAGGGTCCCTCAGTTGATCTAGAGCGGAGACTTCTCCTACACCCTGGTGAGGATGTTCTCCTAGTGGCACAGGGCTTCACTAAACAGACTCAATTTGTTTTGACTCATCCTTCTGCTCTTGAGCTGCTTTCCATTTATTACCCTATGTGTTTTTAGAGTCAGTGTCTCTGTTATTAAAAAAAGCATTGGGGGTCATAATACCACCAAGGCTGTATCCTTACAAATCAGCCTTTGCATTGATATCCCCCCTGCTTCTGGCTTGAGGATCTGCTGCGCAGTCTGTGTTTTGTGTGAGAACTGGTGCAACTGCCAGTGTCTGGAGGCCTCCCCGAGATCAAAGAATGCTGCGTGTTTGCTCTGTCGCTCAGAATGGATGCTTTTAGACACAGAACCACAGGACTGAATTTCCTGAACAGTGGGTGTAAATCGATTTCTTTTAACAGGGATTGTTTACATGTTTGAGTCATGTGGACTCCGTTGGAGCTTGCTGTTTTTGCCAGAGAGGAAAACCTTCCTGTGGTGCTAGGATATGGGGGAAGAGGAGAGGGTCACCCTTGCACTGAAGACACAAGCAGCTACTCACTTCTGAACCTCAGGATTGCTGAATAATGGAGCTGAAGTTGCCATTAGCAGCACGTGATGGAATCTCACTGCTGTTTTGGAGTGTGCTGCTACAAGTTGTGTAAATAGAGTAAATTATACTTTCAGCAGTAACAGCTGGAAGTATCCTGGAGCTCTGTAACTGCAGAATAAAGATAACAATCCAAAGGTTTCAAAGCTCAAAAGAAGGTTGCTTAGGGCCACTTTGATAGCATGAAGTTTACCTACTCTGCTGTACAAAAGGTAATGAAAGAAAGGGGTTTAATTAGTGGGTGAGTTTAACCATGCAGCCATCATTAATTGGAGCATGTTTTTCCTACCCCGTGACTCCTCTAGGCATGGTGTGTTGAAAGGTACTTTTTCAGGAAGAGTTGATAGTTACAGCTTGTAATATGGAAAGCTGGCCAAATGGCCTGTAAGACTTTGTTTTATGGAGAAATGATGTAGTAGTTTTTCTCACTTAGAAGAGCAGTGTGTTTTTCTCCATCATCCTATTGGCATATTTGGAGTCTCTGGAGAGATTTCCTAAAACAATCCCAGCAAAGCATTCTAGAATTTGAAATGCAGAGGAGAACTTCCCTTCTCCTCAGTGCTGTCCTCCGAGATGGCTGAGCATGCAAGGAGTGATGCTGCTTATACCTTGATCTTTGCTTCAATTCTAAAACGCAGGCTGTGAAAAATGTACTTTTGGTTACTTGGGGACCCTCCCAAAGTGACAATTTCTCTTCTACTTTTGCTCCTGTTGTGTAAGTGTAATGTTGACTTTGGGCCATTGAGGTATGTTGTAGAAAGTCGAACACAAGGAAGCACAAAGGTGAAGTTTGTACTGAGCACGATGAAGGGCACAAATCAAAATGGAAGAGCAGTAAATCTTGGGTTGTGGTGTTGGGATCCTGGAGCTGATGGCTCATTCCCATCACCTAGTGTCAGAAACCCAGCCACGTGTTTTGACATATGGGTTCATATGTGAAAAGGGATACATAAAGTAGAGTTGAAAAAATATTTTCCATCTCCAAGTGCTCACAGAGTTCTGTTAAGAGACATGGTTGTTTACTACCTTTATTCATATAAATCACGTAAAGCTGATTTACCCAAACAACCTGCTGTGTGTGTTGCTGCTTAAAAAATGAAATAAAAGCCCAAACCATTGAAGGCTGGGGAATGTAGATTGCATGCTGAACAGAAAATGCTGTTGAGTTGGGCAGCAGGGATTTTTTTTTTTAATAAAAAAAAAAAGAATGAGTGATGATAAGCTCAGAAACGTCCATCTCCATAAGTGCTGTTAGCTCAGAAGTGTGTTGTAAATCTACTGCCCATCTTCTCTTTTCCTTGGATGTCCCAAAGAGTGTCAGTCACAAATATAAATAGAGCCTGTCAGACTTATTCTCCTAATCTTCTAGAAAGTTGGACAGAAGTTTAATTACAGTGAAATGTCTTTTATCTGACAGAGAGAGAAGTGCTAGCTTTTTGATAGGCTTTATGAGTTATTTTGTGATCAAAAGAAGCACTTAATGTCTAATATAGGACAAGGTAGGGTTTTTTTTTTTCTTCTCTTGTTCATCTATATGGCACGTTGCACCTTGATTTATGTGTGGAGATGTGTGTGTACCTAATACCAGACAAATGTTTATTCACAGTGCTTCAGGGCAATATTAACTGCTGGCAGGTTCTGCATTCATTTAGAGAGTAATATAATGAAGAAATGACTAGTAGGTATTGCTTTTTCTTTTCTGCAAAAGAGATCTTTCATGCATTTTTAGACCAGAAGGTAGTTGATAGTGCCCCGTTAAGTGACAAATCTACTCTCTCCAAATAAACATATTCAAATAGTAAGCTCCGGAGCAACATCTGATTATTCGTGGCTCTAATTGGGTAGACACAAAGCTTTCCTAATTTTTTACTATTATAGAGTTAGCCCCTAGCAGAAAATAGGAAGGCAAAAAGTAATTTAGCCAAGGCGTTGACTTATGCTTTCAATTCGAAAAACATGGGATTTTGCCCAGACCTTTGCTTTTCATGATTGTGCCATTTTTAGTCTGATTTCCTGAGGAAGTGAGGCTTATTACTGTGCTTTGTGTGTATATGTAGATGAGGCTGTCTGTGCCTACTCTACACTTTTGAACTTGCTAGTTGTGTTCTGTCAAATTTGGCATATGGTAGAGGTCTCAAAAATAATACATTTCAGGAAGCTTAAACAAAATAGGTGTCCATCTCCAGGGGAGACATCCTGTTGCTGCAACCAGAGGTCATTCCCTGTTAGGTATCAGAGCCCTGCCTGCAGAAGACCCTCTTAAAGGTCACGTTGACAGGAAGGCCCTATCTGAGATCGTGCCTCCTCAGCCCACTGCCTTGAGAGCCTTGAAAGTGGCAGTGAGTGAGCACTGTTGTGATACCACCGTGGTATCACAACCCAGAACTTCTGCCGTACCACGTTCTCCAGAGGCTCGTGGCATTTGATAGTGCTGTGGTGGTGGTGTTGGTATCAGCAGCATTTTCATGATGATGGTGTGAGAAGTTAAAGTCTATTTGAGTCGGTGGTCACCTGTGGAGAGAGGAAACCACAGGAAACCAGGCAAATTTGGGCCTGGAGCTGACAGAACTAGTCTCTTTTTCTGTTTAAAAGAAAACATATAGAGAAAGCCTGAAGAACAGCCTCCAGGGGACAGACACAGCTGTAACTGTGCCTACAGAGCCTGGAGCTCTGTAGAAACTGCCTAGTGCAAAACCAGTAAAAATGTTAGTATTTGGTTTCTTACCTTATATTCAACTGTATTTCTTGGAGAAAATTCAAAGGTAATGTGTGAAATGCCTCAATGATCAAAAAATTGTAGAGGCTGTTTAACTCTGTTGTTAATATTTTAAGTATAGCATCTTAAAATTGCAGTACTGACCGTGGCTCTTGAACTGTTCCTTGGAAGTGTTTTATGTGAAGTCGTCAACGCTGAAACAAGGTTTTGTATAAGCATTTTGTCTCTTGATTTGCAATGCCTGAACTGCATTATAGGTTTCCTGAGCAGTCAGGAGAAGCCAGAGGAAAATTGGTGGCAGAATGCAGAATGCATTTTCTGTCTCTTCACACTCGTGTACCCAAATACCTGCTGTAGCTGCCATAATAACAGGGCTATTGAAGGCTGTGGATTTTTCTACAGTATTTTAGGATACCGTTTATATTGTTTATTTTAAACAGATTGATGGTTTCCCAGTGCTTTAGGGGGAGTGGGGCCAGCCAGAATACACGGAGACATTTTTACCAAGGTAAACGTTAATTCTGCGAGAGTTTGTAACCGCTGTGAAGTAGCAGCAGTCCAAATGCTGCCCAGAAGATGGTTA
Organism: Actenoides hombroni; assembly: GCA_024336885.1. Classification (NCBI taxonomy): domain Eukaryota; kingdom Metazoa; phylum Chordata; class Aves; order Coraciiformes; family Alcedinidae; genus Actenoides; species Actenoides hombroni. The sequence goes on along the minus strand of WUAM01000383.1, from coordinate 16,501,378 downwards.
TGTCTGAAAAATAGATTGTCTTGGCCGGGATGTCTCAGTCAGTTGACCATATTGGCAGGTAAACTTTGTTCAGCTCTATAGTTAATTGCTTGTTTAACAATTTCTCATCTGGATCGCATCAGCTCTACCGCATGACTTCTTCAGCCTGCTAGTATTGGGATTTCCATTATGTGTTTTCATTTAATACTCTCTGTTTCTGCTTCTATGCACACGTGAATGTGTAGACCACGGTGCACTGTAGTGGAGGAAACACTGTAGGTATATAGCTGTTGCTGGGGGGAGGGCATTTTCCGTTATAAATATTCTCCTGATGTTCAAGTTGTATCATCTATACAAAAGACACCCTGCTGGAAAAGTTTAATCAAAAATAAAGGAGGCTGCCTTGTCTTTTTTAGCTGTGTAGGGCAAAAACTTGTCATAAATCACAGTCAACCCCCAACCCTCCTCCCCCCCCCCCAAAGCAGCTTTCTTTTGCTGCTCTGAAAGTTAAATGACTAATGTGCATAATTTATTTGAGCATCTGTGCTAAAAACTTGCATACCAAGTTTTAGTTCAATGTGATCAACAATGGCGAAAATTAGGATTTCTGATGGAAATGCTGACGGATGTGAAGATGTGGAGGCTAAACCGGTGCCTGACAAACCTTCTTATTGTGCAGTGCTAATGGTGAAACACAGTTAGGTTTTTTTTCCTGCTGTAATTGCATTCCCCTCCCCCCCCAGCCCCGTCTGCTTAATTTTCTCCTTTTCAAATTTGGTGGGTATAGTTGCACTTCCTATTTGGATTCCTTGCTTTTTCTGGAGTCTGCATAAAACCTCCCCAGTTGCCTTGTGGTGTTTGTAAGCACAAGATACCCTGAGCTCTCCGGCTGAGCATCCCGAGATGTGGCTGGTGCTCTGCAGTAACCTGTAGAGAACGGAAGATGGTGCCGGCAGCCTTGGCAGCTGCTCTCTCTTCCCTCCCCTCCCCTCCTCCTCCACCTTTTCTGTCCTGCACAGCCAGGGTGCTGTCACCAGGATTATAAATTCTGGAGCCAATTAGCTAAAAAATGTTACAAGTGAAGGGAAAGAAGTGAAAAGCTGCAGACTATGTTGATGTGACTGTGCCTGTCTCAGAAACTCTTCCTGGGGAGAGCTCAGATGTGTAGCCTTTTACTACAGCCCTGGTGAAGCATCAGACACTTTTGAAGCTTCTGGTTAAGGAAGGAGTAGTTGGTTTGGAGGACTCAAGCACAGGGAAACAAGGCAAGACCCTGTTAGGAAATTGTACTGGTAATATAAGATCTTCTGTTAAACGTTGGGAAAGTCCCGTGGATGTGTCTGTGCCTTGGCAAGTGTTTCCTCCTTCCTTCATCCTTGTCCACAAGATTTCTTGTAGAAAGACATTTAGTGTCTTTTTATTTTCTTATTCAAAATCTCCCATTCAGACTGGTCGCTTAGTTCTTGCACGGGCATCACAGGAGAAACATGTTGCTGGCCCAGTCCTCTCTGTGTCTCTCCAGACAGCAGGCTTTTCTGGCAGTAGTGATGCTGGAGCCACACTCTGCTGCTTAGGAGAAATCCCAACAGTTTCTCAGTGCAGTCATTCTTTTGCAGGAATGTGTGACTCCTTAGGAAAAGAGATGGAGTAGAGATGGAGAGGGGGTCGGGAGAGGTGGGTGGCAACAGTTCCAGTTATGTTTTGTTTTGGTTTTTTTGTTGGTGACATTGGATTTGTTTCTTTTTAGTTTTTCTCCTATGGATGAAATAAAATGGGATCTGACATTCAGAGGGCCCCCTGGGGATGGGTGCTTGGTCAGAAGGCTTAGGCATTGGACTCTATTAGACTTAAGAACCCTGTTTTAGCAAACTGTAGTTTTCCTTTCTGTCATATTTTATGTATGGGCTGTTTTTTACTTATTTTCAATATTTAAAACAATGTTCACATATTACTAAGTTTTAAAGCATGTTCTCACTGTTAGGAGATGGAAATCAGTAAAATAAACCACACCAAAAAATCCCAACAAAAACCCTACAAGCCCCCTTAACTTTCCTTTTACTCAAGCAACAAAAAATCAAATTCTGATGAGTGGAATAACTACTGAAGAGGCTTTCTGTTTCTCAGCCAGAAAAACCTTTTGAAATATTTATGGAAATAAACCAAAATGTGTCCCTTTCTGGCTGTACAAATAAGGGATTATCAGATCTGGCCTATGGTGGCTGCAGTACATAGAGTCCAAAGTTTCCACAACTAATAAAAGAGAGTTTATAAATGTATTTTTAGATGGGAATTTACTGATGAAGTAGCATATCCATGTGGTTATTCTAATAAAAAAAATAAAAATCCCTCTTCTTATAGCTTGCATTGGAGGTAAAAATTCTCACCGAGACGATGCTTTAATTGCCTCTTTGAAACTAAATGTCTCCTTTATCCTTGATGCATCTGTATTTACTTCAAGATCAAGAATGAAGTCACTTTGTAACCCTCTCTCTTGCAGCTGGAGCGTGGAGCAGTGCTGCTCACATCCCCTCCAGTTGGAAGAGTCTGAATTTTTGTGCCACCAAGGATATAATTGCAACACAGGTTGTCTGGCTGTCACGCTCCCAATTTATTGAGTGAACTTGCTCATCTGGGTCTCATGCCTTGGTTTTCATTCCACAAATATTCCACCGGTGTAAGAATTTGAGCTTGTTGAAGTCAGAGTGCATTTTGATGATTCACAGAAGAATCAGCAAAGCAAGGTTTGTAGGGAGAAGCAATACCTTCTATTAGACCAGCTGATAGGATTAGAAGACAGACATGCATTTGGGCACACAGCCAGTTCTCAGATCTGATACAGAAGCAAAAGCCTTCAAGCTAAATGCAGGTTGAGAACAATTGCTCCACGAGTTTAACTTGATTAATCAATCAGACCATTTGAGAGAAGGTGGTGGGCCCATCTAGAGCAGGGGGGAGGTATCAGACAGAAGAGATGAAAGGGCTGTTAACATCTGTGAGAGAGAGCGACTTGGTCTAAACCGTTCTGACCCATGACCAGGGTGGGTTTGGATACTTTGATAAGACAAACAATTAGTAGTATGAACTTTCTCTATATAGAAGGAACTTGGAAGCAGATGGTGTGTCATGTTTGTGCACTTGTATGTCAGACTTGCAATTGAGGGGCTAGAACTTCACTTTCCTATGAACCAGAAAGATTATTTTCTGTGCTGTTAATAAAATCATTTTATCATTTTGTTTGACTTCTCTCCCCAGGGCACTCGGCTGCAGTAGCAAGGCTGAACTTGCCATTAAAAGGACTGTTGAATTTAAGTTTTGTTTCCCTTCTCCAAATACGTTCTGGGATAAAGCGCAGTTCCCGAGACGCAGCCTTTCTGCCTCTTGCACTCCTGAGCACTGGGAGCAGGCCAGGAGTAGCTACCAAGTGGAGTGCTGGTGGCAAAATCACTTGCCAATTTTGAGAAACCATTTGGATATAACAGAATAGCGTAATGTGGGTTGTCTCTTTTTTTTTTAATTAATTTTTTTTGTTTGTTTTAAACCGTGTCCCATTTAACACAAGTGCATCTGCTGCTGTGTGACCCAGTGCCATTCTGTGCAGTGTAGAGCACAGCCATGGGTGGTAGCTGACTTGCCTGCTTGAGAGTAGCGTGGTATCTTTTAACAGTGTATTTGTCAGATTGTTTTTTTTTCCTTCCTGATTACATCTAGAAGGGGAGGAAAAAAAAAAAAAGCTGATTATAAGAACTGTGATTATAAAAAACAAGCAATGGTAAAATAACGTGGGGCAAAGTGGTGCCTAAAAATACTTGATGTTTTTAAGCTAATTACATTTTATATTGCCAATGACTTTTTGGAAACCTTTCATTTGCACGGATTGCAGATGCCTCCAACAAAATGCCTTTATGTAAAGAGAAAATGAGTTCCAATCATCTCCTGAAACCCAGAATGCAGATCTACTGTCTGCAGAATGTGCCCCTTTTCCCCCCAGAGCTTTGTGATGTGCTTGTTCTGAACAGCAGGGAGAGCTTTGCCCGCTGGAGAAGTTGTCATCCTACAAGGCTGCTTCTGGAAGGTGGGGGTTCTGTGTGTAAACAGCAACCCAGGGATATTCTTGAACCTACAGAGGAAGTATTTGTTAATACTTAGAGGAAACTTTAAATTCATTCTGAGTACCTTGGGAAATTTGTTGCTCAGTGGCTAACTTGTGAATGATGAAATATAGACCTTGTTTCAGATGTACCTGCCAAGTATAAGGCAGAAATTCCTCCTTTTCTGCAAGCTTTTCATTTGGTTTCTTTTTTAATTTTATCTTGAAGTAGTTATTTTACCTCCCCCCCTCTGAATTAATGCTGAAGGTCTTGAACTGAATCTAGGAGAGTGAGGCTGAGTGAAGTTTTAGTAGTTTCTTTTCCTGTCCTCTGGAGGCTGTTGCCTAATTCTTGAATGAGAAGTGAACACGAGAGAGAAAGGTAGTTGCAGGTCTCATGGATAATGTAGCTGTCATTGAGGCTGACAGAAGTTACACTGTCCTTCTCCTTGTAAACCCAGCAGTCCTGGTCAGACAGCCTCAGACTTCATTGGGTTTGATGCTTTAAAAATCAAGTGAGTGGCATCTTTTGTTAACGTGTACAGACTTCGAAGAAGTTCCCCATGTCCTTAAAGAACTGAATGAAGCCAAGGAGTCAGTGTAGATGTGACTGCTGGATCAGTCAGGCTAATTTTTAATTCCTTTTTTTTTTTCCACAGCACTTTTAGAGAGTAAGTTCCCTCTCTAGTTATCTTACTTCAAAGAAGTAGAGCACCATCATTGTCTCTGCTGCAAGATATTATGCCATGTTCTAGAAACGTGGCCTGTTTAGAATAGTGCTTGGGACTCAGGGGTTTGAATCTCAAAAGCCAGAGGTCTTTTATTATCCATGTCTCCAAATACAAAAGTTCATTGTAGCAGAGGTAATTACTAAAGTAAGGCTGGCTGGATCCAATGGACATCCTTCTCTGCTGCTCAAAAATAAACCAAACCTTATGACCAATCATCCAAATCACCACCTGTCCCTATAAAAGGTGTTGCATTGTTGTGCTTCTATTTAAGAGAGAAGCATTTGAGATGACATAAAATTCATGACACTTTTTTAATTGTTCTGATACAGAAGCCATTTATATATTCCCATCCTGGGATTTATACCATTATGTACTCATCACTGTGTCAGGAGAGGATTATGTGAAGCTCAGATGGCATACAGGAAATTTGGGACCAACAGAAGTTCTACAGCAGAGACAAAACTGGACTAGTAAAAAGATTCTTCTTTGAAAGAGGCTGCTGATACAAGTGATGTATGTCCAGTGTGTATTTAGACCTGGCCTAGACTGGGTCCTCTCTGAAGTACAGAAAGTGTTACCTACCTTCTTTCAAAATGTACAGGGATGTGTGTTTCTGCTTATGGTCTAGAATGTAGTGCTTCTGTAACCGGGTAAAGCTGCTTAAGGTAAACAATTTGAGAGGCTGGGTGGAAATTGAGAGACTTGTGTAAGTCTGGACTGCAGAAATACTCAAACCTCAGTGGGCCATTGGAAGCAATTTTGTTTCCAGCCCTGGTTCTGACCCAGGACTTCTGTGTCATGTCAAGCAAGTCAGTGATCTGGCCTCTGGCTTGGGGAAGTGATGGTTAATAAGGCTTATGATAATATTTGCTAAAGCCAATTGTTGTCACTGCTTGTGCAGGGCTTTCCCAAAGTACAGTTTGTGCCACTTGCAATTCCTAAAGCTTTTTCCTGTGCTTCAATGAGATTTTTTTTCTAATTCTGCTTAATACAACCAAGTTATAAAGCAGATAAGTTTTGTTTTGCTTCAATCAGCTTTGTATCCCATTCATTCAATAACATCCCATTCAGAAAACCGTGGGAACCCTCCTAAGGAGAGGAAGAAGCTGGCAGTGTTTTGTGGCTCTGGAACAGACTGCTGTGCAAAGAGACCCTACCTTGGTCTCCTGTACAGTTCCTGCTTGTAGTAGGAGTGACAGAGGGATAGGAACAGTTGTGAGAATGGCTTTGTTTTGGCACTACAAAAATAAGTTACGGCAGGCAGAGTTTTGCTTCAGTATGAATTTGCTGGTTTGCCTTACACATTGTAGTGGTAGTTATTAAGTGAATCAGAGAGTAGGTGAGGTAGAAAGAAAGAGCAATCTAAAAATCCTGTGTTCCAACCCCATCTTCTGCAGGAAAGGGGTGGAGTGTGAAGAGATGAAGCACGTCATTACTGCAAAGCCAGCTGCAGCTGAGCTAAGCCATGTATGAGAGATGATTAAATCATCAATATTTCAGATCACCACTTTAATAAACAAATTTTGGAAAGTGAGAATGAAAACCTGAGGAAACAATGCTGAAGAGTGAATCTGTGTGTGTTAATGTCCCTGGAGCCCCCAGCGGGCAGGAGAAAAGGTTGTTTGAATTTTAAATTGATTTAAATTCCTTTTGATTTTGTGGTCTGTGCCTGTTCTGCGTGTGCTGTCCCTGGAAAGTGAGCAGAGGATGTTTAAGACTCCCTTATTTTTATGCTTGGCTAATTTTATTGTCCTCCCATACTTTCTAGCTGTAAATGTTGCAAACTTTATTACATTTAAACTGGTTTTGATATAGTAGGTCATAAAAACCCAAGAAACAAGAGGTAGTGTCCACTGCAGAGGATGCTTGCACGTCACTGAAAGGCTTAAACTGAAACTCTAGGATCATCTGCTTAGTGAAGACAGTTCAGAAATTAAAAAAACCCACAAACCTGTCACAGCTGAGAGTGAATTTCACTGTTAAAAAATTCTTCCTTTTCCTTTCATCTGAGGAGCTGGTTTATGCTTTGAGGCATCAGTCCAAATGTGAGAAGGGGAGGGTGGCTCTGTTTCCTTCCCTTTCATAAAAAGGTTCAGCAAGTTATTATATATAGCTACACAGCGTACATTATATACATATATATAGCTATTCTAAGGTGAAGCTGAGACCCTTCATAGCTGACTGCTCTTTTTTAACCAAGAGCTGTGAATGGACCTGTCTTGATAACTTCTGAGCTGCGAGAGACATCTGCAGATGCTGGTGCTATTCCTGCAAGCTCTAAGCCATCAGTAAGGATTTTTTTTGCTTTTGCAGATTGAGCTGAACGATGCAAAGCATTGCAAGTGTGTTCACACCTTCCTACCTGGGTGCTTAAAACAAGGAGCCTTGCTAGGGGAGGAGTGAGGAACCAGGCTCAGTAGTCCAGCTCTGCCCAGCCCAGTGCTGGGTTACAAATGTAGAGAGGAGGAGGAGGAGCAGATCTTAGCTTTTCTGTGACTTCCAGTTATTCTTTCTGCAACTCACAAAGCTTGAAAAATATGGTTTCGTACATCTGCTTTTAGGAGGTCAATTACTCCTGCTGCATTTTAAAGGTAAAATAGCTTGGGAAGATAGGCAGTTACTGGGGGATGGTTCCATGGATATATTTGACATTTCTTAACTGTTGAGTATTCAGCTTTGAAACTTCCTCCGGAGTGTGGCAAGGCTGGTCTCTGTGATCTCCACATGGGTCAGAACTTCATTTAATACCTTTTGACATTAAAACTGTTTGAGAACTGGTGCCTGTGGTATTGTCTGTTAGTTCTGATTTTATCACAGCTTAACAGAGAGTAAATGTTCCTGTAAAATATTTATGATGACTTCTCCAAGTGACAACCTCAGTTCCCACATCACAAACTTGCATCTCTTAGCAGCCACTTCACCCGAAGTTTTGCATTCTGCACAGAGAGCCTCAGAGGAAGCAGAGACAGAGTGAGCGTTCTTGGAGCCTTTGCCATATTAGAACAGGGACCATTTGTTTTGTGGATCCTGATTATATAAAAATAACCAAACAAAAAACCCCTTCATCCATCAGAATTATTAAACCAGCGCCCGTTTGTCTGAAGTGTGACAATGGGGAGCAGCTTAAAACATGGTGTATAACTGAGGCACAGCATGCTAGAATCCTCTGTCCACGAACATGAAGCCTCGATGTAGAAGTTTAATGATTTTATAGGCTGCCAGTAATGCCCATGATAAATAAGCCTACTTTTTCTTTTGTGCACATGGTTTAGAGGTCATAGAACTTGGTCATAGAACCACATTAAATAAAATTATTTCAACAGCTGCTTTATTGAATCCATTTAATCATTCTGGGAGACAATGCAGACTTGTTTTGAAGTGTGTAACCAGGTATCCCATCACTCATTTGCCTTTGTCTGCATCTGAACAAATACCCGGATAGCTAAGCTCTTCCTCCTTCTAACCCTGCATTATCTTCCCACTGCTCCTTGATTTCTACAGCAGAAAAAGAAAAGAAATAAAGAAAAATAGGAAGCCCTGACTGTGTGTGCGTTCCTATGTCCATTTTGCATCATGTTGCATTTGACTTCTTGAATCTTTGTTGATTTGCAGATAATGGGGAGGAAGAGATGCTCAATTTGCTGTTCTTTAAAACCTTGAAATGTTTCTGTTCTAATTTTTTAAATTTTTTATTTAAACAATCGGGTTGTGCTTGCTGTACTTAGGGAAGCTGCTGTCTGACTAGAAAAATCAGTACATTTATGATGTAACTTGTAAATGGATGAAACTTCAACAGTTTGCCTGCTTATACCTATTCTTCATTGTGTGTTAGTTTGATAGTTCACAACGGAATGGAGTGTGAAAGAAATCTGTCCTTATTGCAAGAGAGCCCTGCATCTCCTCAGGACTGACATTCTGCCCAACAGAACAGCTGATGCTGCATCTCAGGAATGCAAAAATAATCACCCCCCCCAGCATTTAAAGTCAACAAATCTTCTTTCTTTCTATTTGCTTTCATTTCTGCTGACATTGCCTTCTTATTAAGGTTCTTCTCCATAAGTATGAAGGTCAGGATCTTACTATGAAAATTAGGTGTAAAATTATGAACATCCACATCTAGGAGCTGGTAGTTCAGTGAAATGGTCAAGTGCTGTAAGATTTGTGATGACAGTAGCCAACTTTTACTGTGTAGCCTTTTTTCCTTTAAATATGATCTGGTTTTCTTAGAAAAGAACGTTTTAACTTTTTGATAGCATCTCAAACATTCCTACAGGTGCAAGTGTTGTTAAGGTTTCTAATCTTATATTTGAGGTGCTTCAGAGGATGGCCAGCTTATGTGGCTTGATAGACCTATCTCTATAGTTCTGTAGCTTAGAAAAAAATCCTCTTTTTGGAGAGATTGTCCTTGCAAATGCAGGGACAAAGGAAAGCCAAATCCTCCTTTTCTGATACTGGATGAGTTTTGAATTTGAAGCAGTGCCCTGTCCAGGCAGCCTGGGGGTCTGGTGTGTTCCTGCCCTGCACAGCTGTGCTTCTGGCCTGTCTCCCTGTGCAACAGTTGGCTCTGCTAAGCAGAAAACTAGTATGGGGTGGAGTAACAACTCTCTCCATCTGGGAATCCATCCAGCACTTCTTTTCCTCCTAGCACCCCTAACGTTGTCCACTTGAGTCTTGAGTTGGGCCTGGCTGTGTATAAAAGGTACTAAAATGGTGTCTTTTGCAGCACGTATTTTGGCAAGATGAATTAATGTGGTTTACTGCTCCAAGGTAGAAGGCACAGATTTTACTCGGGCTCTTTTCATCCATCTTTTAAAATGTGTTCTCAATTTCACTTTTTTTCTCTCTTTCATTCCTTTCTTTTTGTCCTTTTGTTTTTTCAGACCTTCATCTGTCCCGTACAGGTTGAAGGTCTGCAATACCTTGCACAATCTCTTTGAAATAAACTGTCTCTCGTAGGAATTACCAGCAGGGACACCATTGGATGCCACGTAGCATTCATTTCTCTGCTGCACTGGGTAATGATTTCCTGGTTCCAGGAGCAGGAGATTAAAATTCTGGTGGGAGGACTTGCCCCCTTCCTCACTCAGCAAGGCCCCTGTGCCAGGGCTCAATCACTTCCTCGGCAGCAGCAGCAGGCGCAGAGGTAATGTGATACTGTGGTCATTCAATCAGAGGTAGAAATGCTTTAATCTCTTCTATTCTGACTGATAAATGCTTTCTTTTTTGTTCTGAATTCAAATCTCTAGTGCTTCTATTGTTACAGGGATGGGGGAGAAGAGAGATCATCCTGTCCAGCTAAGTGTTCAGTGATGAAGCCTTTCTTTATTCCCAGAGGTACTGTGTGATTTAGTTAGAAAGACACAATTGTGGGAAGAAGGGCAGAAAAAGCAGAGGAAAGAAGGTGGGACTGTCTGGTAAATCCCACCACGGTTTGTCATTTTCCTAAGACAAGGACAGTTTGTAGGGTGAGTGACTTTTATTTGGGAGAAGCAAAATGGAGATCACAGCAGCTTCTGCTTCAGCTTGTGCTCTTTGCTCCCAATAGTCGGGATGCTCCACGTTAATTTGGCAGATGAGCTTCTGACCTCTGAAGCCACTGCTTTTGTTGCCTGAGCCAGAGGGAAGTGATGCTGTGCTCAGGGCTGATGCCAAGTAGGGTTGGGGTGGCTCCCTAAGGCCTCTTGGGTTTTGACCTCCTTCCCCTTCGTCGCAGCAGTTGTGCAAAGACGCGGTGGATGAGCATCGACTTGGCTGCTTTATTTTGCTCCCTTGGCTGTATTGACACGAGTTAATAGGGCAGAAGCAGAAGACAGACTCGGTACAAAGTGGAAAGAGATTTTATGTCAATAGGGATTGTAAGATAAGAAATGCAGCATTAAGGGTGAACACAAGGGAGTTAATAGCTAAGCAAGCCCCTCTGTGCCTACAGGAGAGAGACAGTGACCCAGAGCCTTAAACTCTTCTTCGACAGACGTAGGTTTTCTTGGTTTGGGTAATACTAGTAATTGGATTTTGCTCAGTGCTGTCAAAATAGTGAAAGATGGGTGGTTGTCTTTTATAATGCTGCTATAATGTTTCCTAATGTTGGCTTTACGAGGTTTTTGCTTGATTAGTTGATCACACTATTAAAGGAGAGGGCCTCCATTTTTAATAATCATCCTAGGTCCATATGCTCCCTTGATTTGGCCGTATTAAAAGTGGAAATGAGTGTTGTTAAGTGAAATTTAAGCTTGAAGGTGATTGGAAGTGGAGGGCAGAACAAATTCTGATTGATACTAATAGTTCACCTAGACTCCAAAGGCTGTAGATCATTTAAGCTGCTTAATAAATGGAGTGTGTATTCGTGAATTTTAAACTGGTTTTTAGTGAGTAAGGAGCCCCCTGAAAATATGCTCTGGCTGTATACCCAGATGAAGAAAAACCATTTTAGGCATTCCTTGTGTTCAGTGGTTCAAAAAAAAAAATAATTCTGATATGTAGCAGTAGTTTGAAAGGTTGAAAAAAATGCTCTTGGTGCTATCAGGAAACAATTTGAATATCTTAAAATAAGTGATGTACCGCTGCAGTACAATGCATTGTTGGATCCTTAGAATGTCACTGAATTACAGCAAAGAGACTGCTGGGGGCAAGAAGCAGCCCTGGATAACAAATTGCAGCAGGTATGCGGAAACTAGCTAAATATGTGTTCACTGGAAGATGAAAGGAGACTCTTAGTATCTCTTATAATTATGAAGGAGAGGAGTTGTGCTTCTGGCAAAGTTATTTAGGTGGGCTGACAATTGAAAAATGAGTAGTTTAGTTAAATAATGGAAAGATAGAAATGAATGAGAGTGCTTAGACCAAGTTAGATTGGGCCTGGGTGTATGCTATTGGTATGGGGGGAAAAACTGTAAGGGGTAAGGGAAGGCCTATTTCCCTGAAAAAGTTTTCAGCTAGCCTTTTGTTTTGAGCCTTTTTTTGAGAGCTATTCTTTTTAATGAGATGGATGTTCTGTAATTTTCAGCTGATTGGTATTTGTGGCATTTTAGTGTCGACTGAAAATGGGAATCTGCATCTATTTCTAAAGGGGCCCTGCCTAGTTCGGCTCATAAAACTTCTGGTTTGGTCCTGGACTTGGGTAGAACTAGGAGGAAAAAGCGTAATTCAGTGCACTGCAGGCCATATTATTAAACCCATACTATAGACAGTGATGTAAACTGAAGAGTTCCCTAGAGATAACCTCTGTGATCTTCTTAGAAGGGAAACAGGAAACTTCTTTCTCTTCCTGCTTCAAATCTCTCTTATTCTTTGGGTTAAAATCTTCATAGCTAAACACACAATCAATGTGTTCCTGCCTGGTTGTTCTGGAAATACGAAATCCACTGGTGAAGGGCACAGTTGTGCAGGCAAGGATCTTGGTGAGGCTACATCTGACACTGAACTTCAAATGAGATCCCAGCAAGCTGAGCTAAAGGCTTTACTGGCAGATACATACCTTTCTCAGTTGCCTTTTGTCTTTGGAAAACTTTTATTGCTGCTAGAGAAACAGCACGTGGAGGGGCGGGGGGTGGGAGGAAGGATGGAGAATTTCTCCAGATGTTAAATGTTTTGAGGAAAGCACAGAAGTCCCCTCAGACAGCAGTTCTGTCATCTGTGCCAACTGCTTCTCTAGCAGTTCATATATTTGATTCTATTATTAGTTGAGAAATAAAAATGATAAACAAATGTAAACGAAGAAAATGGTGAATGTGTTGTTCATTTGCTAATTAGATTTTTTTTCCAGAGCTCTCTCATCCAGGATAACTGCACATCAAAGCTTCAGTAAAGTCAACCACAAGATGGCAAGAGAAATGTCCCAACTCCTAAAACCCTCAGTGTGGTTTCTCTTCCCCTGTTGGTGTGTGAATTCTCTTTCATGCTTTCTGGAGACAGCTTAATATGTTTTTTGTTTGTCTGACGTATTTTTGAGATATTGCTGTAGTTTGGAAAGCCACTGTTAAATCTTATTCCTGAAATCCCTTTTGTCTTCAAATACTAACATATTTTTGTTTGCCCTCAGTTAGTAATTCGTCCAGATATTAATTATTGCTACCATATTATACAGACCTTTTCTAAATACCCCTAGTATACATGTGATATGCATTATGTGAGGTTTTGTATTTTAAGTTCTTGACAGTTCACATGTGGTCTGGTAATCTCAAATAGAGTTTTTTCCATGTGTGTAATAATGAGAAAAGCTTGTTCTGTTACAGTTATTGTCCTTGGCTCCAACTTCTGCCCCAGTAATACATGAACGATCAAGAACGTATGCTGCATGGTTGAAATTAAACCTAAACTGCTTCAGTTACTCTGATATTCAACAAGGATAAAACACCTTTCAGAATGCTGAGTGGGAAAGGGTCACAGTAATTTAAGGATAGGTTGTAGCAGGAAGCAATCTTACTGGTGTGTCTTCGCTGTGGCACTGTCACACAGATCGGGTGTAGCTTTGGACTTGGTTTTGCCTTGCACCTTGTTGAGGTGGGACACTGGGCTGCACAGTGCTGGGGAGCTTGAGGTGGTGCTGGGAATAGCTGCTTTATAGGGACAGCACTTCCCCAAAACTCTGAATGCTGGCTGCCTCATTGGACTAGCCAAGTGATGCGCTGTGATGTGGATGTTGCAGGGCTTTTGTTGTAATGGTTCAACTTCATTTTTACAGTTCTTATTAAAGAGAATGTTTTGATCACTTGACACGACGTGACTCACTAAAACATGACAGTACTCTGAAGATAAATCATATAAACACAGCGTAGGACCATGTAAAATAAAAAAAATAAATAAACATGTGGTTTATTGCAAAGCCTGGGGATCCCTACAGGCTGTCAGCTGGTGATGCTCAGAAATATGGCATATGTGGCTGCTTCTGTAAAACCTTCAAGCGCTGGAAAAAATCAACCTTTTCAAATTTCTTTGAAAATACTGTGTTTTTATCTATTTACTGTTAGGCAGAGCAAAAGAATGTCAGGAGGCAAAATGTTTCCTTCCTCTCCATTCTTGGCAAAAGTCTAAGTGATGAATTTTGCTTGAAATGAGGAGAAGAAATGAGGAGCAGGCTTTTATTAGAGCCACAGCCTCTTCCACCATTGTTTCTGTTCCCCACAAGAGCAAGACTTATACTTGGGGTAGTATTTTTAAGTTTAAGCACCGCTCTTGTTCCTCTTGGCACAGGCTGACACTTGATTTCTCTGAGCTGAGGCTCACACCGGAGGTGTACACATGCTCAGTCTGCTGAGACTTCTTCACACCAAACCTGGGAATCCCGAGGGAAACGTTGCTCTTTTCACACAGCCTGTCTGGCTCAGTTAACATAATTCCAGTTCTGCAGTGAAGCCTCAGCAAGCTGTCAGCTGGGACTGGGTTCAAACATCCGTAATTCTCCCAGCATCTCTTGGACATGGATGTTAGGGGGAAGTACAGGTTGCTGTGGCAATTTTTATCCTTCATAAAAGAGCAGATGTGCAGTAGGAAACTCCAGCCTGCCCTTACCAGTAAGGGACAGCACTATTGAACTGGCTGTAGGAAGTCTGTGGGCAGATGGAGGCTGCTCTGGCTGGAGGCCAAGTCACTTTGGGGCCAAGAGAAATAGTGAATTCAAAATGGAGGATTAGGAGCTTGGTCTGGAGTTTCCATGGACAGTCACTTTTCAGATGTGTTGTGACTACGAGTACTACAAATATTACTTTTGTTTCTAGTTTCAGATCTTTCCCAAATATTACACAACGAGGTACAGATTGGTTGATAATCATAGAGGCAGCATAGCTGGAAGAAGCTTTTTCTCTAAAAAAATACAAGAATAGCAATTTCTGTTGAAATCTGTGACCACATCCAACAAGCTATTATTCATCTAAAATATCTTCTCGAGGAAGACTGTTGTGATCAGATTTATTTTCAGGGTTGCCATCTGTTTTTGGGTGTGAGCAAGTTCAAACAGAGGAGGCCTTGTGGGAATGACAGGGGTTGGAAGGGACCTCTGGAGCTCCTCTAGTCCAACCCTCTTCTCATAGCTACTAAATAATCATAATCCATTGATTGGGACTACATAATTAATCGACTTGTAGGTCTCTTTGCCAAGTAAATGCTGAAAGTGACATTCTGCTGTTAGGTACCCTGACAATGAAGATGTTAATTGTGGTGGAGTTTGAATGGGGCATTTAACTGTGAAAAGCTTTTCTATCCTTTTGTTAATTTACCTGAATTATTCATCCATCAGTGTCTTTCATGAGAAGACATGGTGCACATTCATTCTCCTGGGCAGTCCCCACCTGCTTTTAAAATCTCATGCTGAGATTTGATATCTTTGTTTCCAGATTCAATTGGAGATCAAACTTTTGTTAAATCTGAGACTTGGGTTTGTAGATGACAGGGGTTTGTACCTTTGACTGTTTAAAATAGATGGTTGGGGTTTTTGTACTAGGCTCTGGTTTTAACATCACTTCTGCAAACAGATGCAGAGATGTTGAGGAATTTGCATTGAATGGACTGTGTTGTTGCAGGATTTTATTTATTTTTTCTTTTTTTGTAGGCTGTCAGATCAGCTTCTTTAAGAACAGAAGAAAATATTATTTTTTGGACTGGTTTCATATGGGTTTGAAATTTGTGGTGTTCATTGATCTGTGGCCCTCTCCCTTCTCAGCCTCTTGGCTAGCTTGGGCAAACTGGAGAGAGGGGCAGGTCTTTTAAAGCCAAGGAGTTCTGTGCAAACCAGCAAAGGAAGGAGCCAAGTATATTGCTTTCACTCAAGCAGCTAGCTGGCTTGTCCCGTTTAGTTTGTCAGGGGCAAGGAGAAGGATCTGTGCATTCATTAGCCCACAACCTCATCAGTAGTGGAGAATTTGGAGAGAAGATGTGGGGAGATGAGGGAAGAGGAAGCGTGGGCAGCGTAGGGCTGGGGAGGGTGATGTGGGAGGATGTTTGAGTTGTTACCTTATGGGGAGAATTAGTAAATGTACAACTATAATCCTAGGGAAATTGGGCTTTACTAGTTTGGTGGTTTTGTGGACTACAGAAGTATCTGGTGTAGGGTGTGTGCACACATGAGATAATTTCACACGAGCAGAGAAGGCTGCCTGTAAGGTGACTTGCTTAATAATAGCTGTTTAAAGAGAGTTGTATTTTTCTCCTGACACGTGTTTTGTGACTGAGCAGGTTAAGACCATAATTGATTTTCTTAAACCCTCTTCTTCCTAATGACTGTGCAGCTAAAGAGAGACATTTTGGTGTGGAGAATTTCATTTTGTGTTTTCCAAAGTTGAATCCATTGATTTTTTTCTGAGGATTAACAGCCTTGGTGGTGTGCTAATTATAAAGGACTTCGTGGCAGAAAATTGCAAAGGAGAGACTATTGGAGTGGGTGGACTCAAATGTACTCTGTATTTTTGAACTGAATTCCTTTGGCTTTAACTCGTATCTTAAATGTTGAGTTCCTTTCTCTTTGGCTCTAAATTGCTGTTCAGCTGTGGACCAAAATGTCTGCACAGCTTCCTTCACCACACCTAGCTTGCAGTCACAGTAGGAAATGCAGACATTCTCTATCTGTTCCAAGCAAGAGCATTAGAAATGTCAAGAAGGGACTGGTATGTGGACAGAATTGAGATGAGAGGGAGAAAATTCAGGTATTGAAGAAAAAAAAAAAGGATTTGATCCTTCCCATATACCTATGGCTGGGATTGAATGGGTTTGATTTCAATTGGATAATTGAATGCTTGCACTGCTTCTCTCACCTGAACATACTGATTTATAATTTCTGATAAATACTTCATTGCTATTCTTCCCTCTTCTCCTTTTGAAGCTCTTGGGCTTGTCTTGCTTCTCTGGGGCAATTAAAGAGTTTCTGTTTTCCTCTCTGTTGGCCTCAGCACTGCCTCTGCCATTGGGATCCACCTGCTTCATGTGGCAGGAGGGAACGTTCAAGTGACTAGGAATCAGAGCTGAGCTAACTGCCAGCAACCAAAAATAACCTCCGGTTTTAACTGTTGACTTTTAAAAATCAGCATCTTTCCTTAAAAGTGCTGAATGGTACCAAGCCTTACAGTAACATATATGCCTTTGTTAGATGTCAAATACAATTTTGTTGCTTAGAAAAGAAAAAGGTTACAGAAGTCTTGCAGTCACTCATAAAACACTTGCTTACCTGTTAGAGATTGAATTGTTACTTTTGAAGTTAACTTTTACTGTTTTACAGAGGGGAGAGAAGCACTTAATATACAGAGCCCTGAAAAGGCTGTTCTACTTATTCTGTTTAAAAAACTTCTGGAGGAGGATACATAGAATTATGTCTATTAATCACTTCCACCCAGAATAGAAATTTATGAAATGTAATAAACAATAAAATTAGATTGGTCCCCTCCATGATAAGTTGTATTTCTTGTAGTGGTGCCTAGGGCAAACTCAGAATCCTCGGGAACCAGCAAGCAAGATATCATCTGCACAGATGGATCCTTTATTTAGTAGAAGATGCTTGAGTCCCTGTGTGCAGACCTTTCTCATTTAGACCTAACAAGAGAGGTTTTCCAATTAAATTGACTTGGGTGGTTTTTTTTTTTTAAACAGATTTATGAAGCCATTTTTTATGTGAAAATGTTCTACTATTCAGTCACTGCGGTAGGCGTGCTGTGAGACTGACACTCAACCAGTGCTCCCAGTAGTGAGTTGGGTTTTCTTTGCCCTCATCGAAGCATTCCCATGTAACTTGCTTCAGGAAGGTGGGAGTGTCACGAGCGTGTGTTTTGCTCAAGCTGTTTCACCAACGTAGCTGAATATTTGCTTGTTCCTCCTCAAAGCTGCTGCTGCCTCGATGTTGCAGTTGCGCTTAATGCCAAAGAGCCGTGAAAGATGCTGGAAACGAAAGGTTTCTTCTGCATGAGAGCTTGCTGAAATGGCGTTGGGTACGTCCTGTGTCTTGGCAGATTTGTGTCAGCATTCATGATCACCCTTAGCTTTCACTGGAAAAGTATTTGGTCCAACAAAATGAGGCAGGGCCCTGCACATCACCCGGTTGTGCGCGGGCTCTCTCCTGCTCTTCGGCTTGTTTTCCTTACATCTGTGTTACATGTCTAAAGGCATTAAACTTCATCCCTGGGGTAGCTAAGTTACTGTTTGGCTTATTATTACCATGAATCCATCGGAGGCAAGAGGGATCTCATTGTTTTAGTTACTTAACAAAAACACAAAGTGGTTATTATCTTAATTAGTTTGGAATGTAATTTAATTCAAGATTTAACAAGTGGGTATAAAAACAGGTGATAGGGGAAAACAGGAATGATGATAAGCCTTGCTCAGTAGACTTTAGTAAGTACATCTAGATGGTTTTAGTTGTTTAACTGTTTTGAGTGTTGAAATCCCTTATCTGGCAGAGAGTTTAAATAGGATTAAACAAGCTGAGCATAGAGCTTTGACCAAGCGATACTGAGTCGGTTTTCATTTTGCATCACAGAATGATACAGTTCTTAATAAAGTACTCAGTAAGCATTGACATAATTATTGTTTTGCTATGTGTTTCCTGTAGATTGAGAGAGTGATGGATAACAGTAGAAGGAATGGCTGAATTCAGATGCAGTCGTTCTTCTCTGGGGAGTTGTTGCTTTCTGTCTTTTGCTTTGTAATAGAGGTTTTTCTTATGCTGGTGTTTTGAGCTGAGTTTGTACCCGTTCTGAGCCCAAGGCTCAACTCCCGAGAGATTGTTGAATTTTACTAATCCTGTATAGTTAATTCAGGTTATTTTTATTCCTTTTTAATCTTTCATAAGATTGAAGACATCCAGAACCAATTTCTTGCCAAATGATTCTAAAGGTGGCTTATGATAAAAAGAACTATTTGGTATTTCTCCTTTCTTTTTCCTTCAGAGATTCTACCTTTGCATTTTATGGTGGTCTTGTACAAAATAAAGCCTCTGTCTCTGTTTTTTGGATAATACCAATAGAGGAGGCATGTACTTTGTGGCTTTGTGTATTCCCTAGATGTTTACAGGAGCTCAGCTGCATCAGAATTTGGCATTTAGCAGAGCAAGTCCCGGTAGCAATTGGATCAATGCATTGCAGAAGTGAAGTTGGTGGAATCTGAAGTAAACACGATTCTCTCTTCATGGCAAACAAAAGTGCATTTTTTTCTGAAGGTCCTGATTGTAAATATGCTTAAATACCTTAGGTTAGGTCTCCAGTTCATCAGGTATCTAGCACGCGGGACAGATTGGTGCTAGTTAACTTTTCTGCAGTGATGAAGTAGTTTTACTCAAACCTTTCAGCTGTAAGATGCACAATATTGCTGTGTCTGTGTCCCTCACGCCTTTGAGTAATGTTTGTTTGGATCAGATGTTTCCTTGTTTGTGTGCATTGCTGGCGTATTGTTGCTACACAAAGATGTTAGATTTACCCTCATTTTTTTTTCTTCTAATGGAGTGCGACTGTTACAAGTGGCTGTTCAGTTCTCTGCTGTAACACCATGCACTGAGGAAAACTTGGAGTGTTGTCTAGTTGAGTTTCATTTAGTATTTATTCCAAGACTGTAAACAGCTTTGGTTCCTGTGTGGGAGCAGAGCGAGGCATTTGCTTGATTTGTTACTTGCAGGGACACGGAACCGGAGGGATCTATCGATTCCCTGCAGCTTGCTGAACCCAGTTTGTGATGTGCTGAATTGCTCTTCAACAGACTTCACTTTACCTAATCTAACCTCAGAAAGAATGTTCTGAGTTTGCAGCAGTGCAAGATGTGTGTATTATGGCAAACTTATTGCTGGTTTTAACTCCTCTGGAGATGAAGCAGGTACTGATGCTGTGCCAGGTCTCTGCGTCATCCATTTGTCCATCTGATATTCCTGGCTTTAGATTCCAGATGGTTCCTTCACACTGGCCTTTCCAAGTTGAATGACACAGTTTCTCCTGCTCTGACATCTTCTGAACAGACAGCTGTGTGTGGTTTTCTGGTGTGTCTGTGTACACACATCTACAGATGTAGCTATTTTTTTTTATCAAATCACTTTGGGCAGAGTCCCAGATTTGCAGCCTCCGTTTTGTCCAGTGTTGATGGTATTTGGGATTATCTCTCTCTTCCAGTCTCTATGGAGATTTAAAGTTCCTCATATGGAAACTCATCAGATCGAATTTGTGTAAGCACTCATTGTACTTAGACTTTGACCATCACTTTTCCAGAGCGAGGATTTTGCTTAATAATGACCTGGAAAGACTGTAAACAAACATCTTGGTGTACTTTGTGCTCCCCCTCGTGAAAGGTGTATAAATAAGGCCTAATGAATGGTAACTTTTCTGCTACTTGACTGACAACCCTCACCCTCCAGTTTACCCTAGTGTAAAAAGAATGTTTCTGCATTTAGTGAAGAACTTTTATATGATAAATGATTATAAGGACTGAATGTTCACCAAAACCAAGAGCGTTGCTTTGTGCGTCTGCTTTGTGCCAGAGTGAAGTCATTAGCAGAGTATTTGGGAGTTTAAACTGTGTGATAATCTTGCTGTAGTGACTCGACATAGTCATCTGGTAATTTTAGATTGTTTTTAACACGTGACTGTTTAGAGGAATTGCTGTAAAGACTTGTAAGACTTGTCTGTTTGTTCCATGCCTCGTGTTGTCAACTGAGTTGCTGCGGTTCCCTTGCTGCCCCACCTCTGGCATGGTGACATCTTAAACTGCTCTGGCAGTGTCAGCAGTGGCTTCGTGGCCATGGCCTCCCTTTCTCTCATGTCATATTATTTCACGCCTTGCTAGTCTTCAAGCCCTGCATGGTAGCAAAGTTCTGCTTCTCAGATGTATTTAAAAAGTAAAAAAAAACAAAAAAACCCACAATTTTTTTCAGCTGTCTTGAAAACTGCTTTTGTTAACTGTGTTTGCTTTTTTTAACAGCATTCACCTGGAATGATTTTCCATTTTCATGTCACCTTTAGCCAAGTGCAGAGTAGACTGTTGTGATTGATTTGGATTATGGGATGGTGCTGCTTTCTCCTACCCCCAGGTCTAATGTGACCTAGGGATGTATTATCATATTCTTGATTGTGTAAATACTTTGTGCTGGTACTAGTTGATGGAAAGAATAAAGTAGTTTGTGAGATGAAATTCCAACGTTTTATCTGCCAAACTCAATCTAGCCTTGGGCATTATGGATAAAGTAGTTTGGAAAACAGGAAGATCTGTGCTTCCCCCCCCTTGTTTTTCCTCTCTCTCTCTCTGAAAGGCTCCTGCTGAGGTTGGTAGAAGGACATTCTAACAATAGTCCATTCTGTAGGAGGTGAATTTATGTTATGCTATCTATATTTTAGTAGAGAAAGATAGAACTGAATAGTCATAAGACTAAAATGCATTGTAGAAAGATCCATTAGTTAGAAATAGCCTTTGAAGCGTGGAGCATCTGCCATAGAGGCTGTGGTAGAAGCCAGTGAATGGCTTCAGCTTCTCACCCTTTCATTTTCGTGTGGAAATGCAGCGATTTGGAAACATCCCATTTCTTTTACCTGAAAACCTGACAATTTCCACCAGCGTCCTAACCCCCCAGGATGTGCTGTGATCCTTTCCCAACGCTTCCCGCTTGAGAGGCAGGCCTCCAAGGAGGAGAATTTCTGAGCAAGAAATGAATTTGCTAATGAGCCTTCCTCCCGAAACGGCGAGGCGATGCCAAGTGCCACGTTGGGAAGTGCCAAGCAGGAGGGAAATGGCTCTTCTGTGCCGATTGTCATAAACAGGATGTGCTTTGTTTACAGTCCTTTCTTGATCTCTCCAGTCCCCCTGTCGGGGCTGCGCACGGAGGAGGCTCCCGCAACGGCCTGGAGAAATAAGAGGTTTCTGAGCCAATATCAAATATTGTGTCAGAGGAGAAAGCGGCCTCGGGCGAAGGAGCAAACAAAATTAAGCAGTGTATCTTGGATTCTTCTGTGCTTTTCTGGGGTGTTTATCATTCTGACTGCGCAGCTGCGTTGCAGTTGACTGCAGAGCAGAGGGAATTTAATAGACTATGGGGATAACTGTTGGGTGACTAATTTGAAGAGAAGATGTGTTGAAAAGCCTTTGTAGTGGGATAGGTTTGGAATAGTGACAACAGTCTGTTAAGAGGCACGTTAGAAGAAAACAGTCTTGCAAGTTGTAAAAAGAATAAAATAGAATAGTTAGTTGAAAGGGACCTATAAGGATCATCCAGTCCAACTGCCAAGTAAAAAGCTTCTTTTTTTTTTTTTTCCTCTTATCACTCCAAAAAATCCAAATAAAATCCTTGGCATTGGTTGGCCTAATTCTTTGCACTAAGCTGAAGGGATTCTGCTGACCATCTCAAACCTCTGGTACAGGTGCTGCCCAACTATAGCAGAGAGTCAGTGTTAAAAAGTGGCTCCAGAGCCGTGTGAAGAAAAGCAAAGAACCTTTGGCTCTTGACATTCACGATGACTGAACTCAGGTACCATCAAATGCCCTGCATCCAGTAACATGGTGATGATCTGCTGCTGGTGTAAGTGAAACTTCCCCTTGGAGTAATAGAGTACACCTGAAGTTCAGTGGCTGTTGGTACAGCACGTGCTTCTCCTGGAGGAAAGACACTGTGAACAATCTAATTAGGCCAAGTTTTATTCTCTTAGGCTTTACTGCCAATAAAAGTTCCTCGCTAGAAAAATAAAATTGAGCTGTAGCCCCGAGTAATGTGATTTGCATTACAGCAGATTGCGAACATAAGGTAAATTTTTAAGTACCAAAGTAATTTAAAGCCTGAAGTTTTACAGAAATTGTGTTATACTTAAACATTTTGGGACTGTCTCATCGTTTTCTAAGTAAAGGCTCTGATGATTGGGAGTTGATGGCCTCTTGTTTTTCTACATATATGGATCTCTGCCTGTTTATGCTCTTGCACAACATGAATAGTTCAGTGCTTGTAAATAAGGGAATAGTGTTGAGATGGAAATTCATGAGTTGCTTTAATAGTCATGTATTTTAGTTGTTGAGATATATAAAAAAAAAAGAAATAAAATAAAAGTTAAAGTAACAGTTTGCTCCATCCTGGGAGCTTGCATGTTCACTTGTTTATCTGCTCCTCTTCATTTCATTGCACTTTAAAATCAGTTCCTTAATTCCTTGTCAATAAATTACCAGCTCAAGTTTATCTGAAGGGCTCAGGGACGTGTTGTCTTTCTTGGGGTTGCAAAGACCACTGATGTTCCTTACGAGCACCTTAGTGTTGCTGACAATCTTCTACTGCTTTTCCTGGTTCTGGGAATGCAGTAGTGTTGTGAGGTTTTTCTCTGCTGCCCATGAGACTGACAACTGAAAAGGCTAATTGGGATAAAGTGCAGGGAGGAAGAGAAAATATCACAACTCCAACAACACATTAAGCTCATGTGTTTGGTGTATGAGTGGTGGTGTGGAGCGATGCTGTTTGTGTACCACTTCTCATTTTGAAACCAAGAAACAGCTTGCTTTCAGAATGGGAATAATTATTCATATAGTGTTTAATTAAACTCCCAGTGGCTGCAGACTTTTGTAAGGATTTGTGGAGGGATCTAGTGGTGTGGCCTGACTTGCTGTGCTTGCTTGGACTGAGGGAATGAGAGCTGATGACTGTAGGCTGACAGACATTGGTTTGCTTTTTCTTTTTAAGTCCCCTGCTCGTTGTTGAGGAAAATAGGATGAGGAGTCTCTGCTTGTATAATTTGTAGAATTAAAAATCAAATGTCACTTACAAACTGAGGCGACAGTGCAGGACTGATGAATGTTGCAGGAAGCAAAGTTATGACAAGTATTTACAGACACTGAGGATTTCTGATCTAAACTGAAAGGGTGATTGCAGCAAAGCAGCACTTCTTTATCTCACAAGAACAAATAGGTGTTGTATTTAACCCTTAAAGCTGCAAGTCTTGAAAGTATTTGTTGCCCATTTTACCTTGTCTTTGTTCTTTCCCCTCCTTATCTGGAGGAAAAGAGGTGGTTTGGTAACAGAACAGTTACTACAAAATAAAACCCTACAAAAATGAGACCATCAGCCCAGCATGAAGAAATCCTTCTTTACACAAACACCATTTAGCCATGAGGAATACAGCGTTCACCTCTTTGTACAGAAAATACATGGGTTTGCATTCTGTGGAGGGGAATATGAATCCAGTTGCTTATATTATGATTATTATTTCAGTTTGATTATAGACTGTCAAAGGGGAACAGCCAGGCTGAGGAATGGGTATTTGTTGTGCTGGGAATTCCTGTTTAGGACTTTGTCTCAGGCAAAAGGAGGGTAACAGAAATGGACTAATGGAAAAAAAACCTGAAGGGAATAAGAAATGTTTTCCTAGTAGCACCCAGGAAGTCAGAACTTGATGATGTTTCTTGAAATCTCTTTTCTAGCACACTAAAGTTTTCAAGTGCATCTTGTTATTTAATTTTTAAGAAGCTGTATTTATAACATGTGAAGTATGAAAGACCCAGCTGATCAGAGGGTGTCGGAGATCCAGGAACTACTGTGTCATCAATATGTCCTGTAAATAACTTTCATTGACTTATTAATAAACCATACGTGGGGGAATGTGGGAGGTGTCTCTCTGAAGTAAAAATGCACTGTACTGCAGCTCCTCAGAGCTTTGTGTGGGAACCCTCAAAACCTCTGAGGGTGGAACAGGTTGCCCAGAGAGGTGGTTGATGCCCCATCTCTGGAAACCTTCCAGGCCAGTTTGGCCAGGGCTCCAAGCAACCTGATCTAATTGTAGATGTCCCTGCTCACGGCAGGGGTGTTGGACTAGAGGACATTTAAAGGTTCCTTCCAAGCCAAACCAGTCTGTGATTCTATGTGCTATGGTCCTGTATCTGTACGTGGTCCTACTGACATGTTGGTGTGCCATGTCCAGTTTACTGTGTGCACTGGGCATCTGATATTGCTTACAAGTATCAGTGTTATCTGCATGTGCTACACACACGCCTCGAGTTGCTTGTCCGTCTGTCACGGGTCTCTGGGTGTGGGCTGATGTGGGTAAACAGTTCAATCCTGTCTGTCTGCTTTTCCCCAAAGTGCTTTTCAGTTGCAGGCAGTGAGCTGGAGGAATTGTTGCAGCTGTGGCAGCTTGCTTTTCAGCCTTCTTTCTTAGGAGCTTGTGTTTTCTTCCTCATATCTATTTTGATCCTGTTACATGAAGGTACGACAGCCCATGTGAAAAATGGGCACTCTGTGGGAGGTGTCTGCTGCTGTCAGGAGAGCTCATTCAGCCCAAGCTCTGTTGTGGGAGATGTGGGAGGATGTAGGATTTGTCTGGGCAGATTTAACATCTCCCCAAGGGGCTACTTACATAGGGATGGGGAATGTGGAGGTACAAACTTCACTTGTACTTCCTGAAATGAACCCAGTTGCAATTCCTCCAAGCTCTAAGGCACTGCATGCCTAAAAAGAAGAAATCAGGCAAAGATGCAAATATGGATGAACAAGGAACTCCTGGTGAAAATCAAACACAAGAGGAATCCACAAAGGGTGGCAGCAAGGACAGGTGGCCTGAGATGACTACAAGGAGGTTGTTCGTGAAACTAGGATAGAAGAGCTACAGCCCTGATAGAGTCAGACCTGGCCAGGGACATTAAAAATAACAGAAAATTATTCTACAGGTATGTCAGAGAAAAAAGAAAAACGAGAGAGAATGGCTTCTCTCTCTGAAGAGATGCAGGTGACCTGGTTACCAAGGATATGGAGAAGGCTGAAATACTCAGTAACATGTTTGCTTCAGTCTTCACTGGTGACCACTTGAGCCACACCACACCCAAGTCACAGAGGGCATTGGCTGGGTCTGGGAGAGTGAAGAATCACCTGGGGTAGGAGCAGATCTGGTCTGGGAACACCTAGAGAACCCGAAGGTGCAAAAGTCTGTGGGACCTGGCGAGATACATCCATGGGTCCTGAAGGAACTGGCGGCTGCAGTTGCCAGGCCACCAGCCATCACATTTCAGAAGTCATGGCAGTTCTGGCAAAGCTCCCACAGGTTGGAAAAGGGGAAGCATAACCCCCATTTTTAAAAAGGGAAGCAAAGAAAACCTAGGGAACTACAGATTTTGTTTTGTTAATGTTCTGTTAGATTGTGGGTTTTGCATGGTTTATGCTGATAGGTTGGGGATTCCTTTTTTTTTTTTTGTTGGTGTTGTATTTTCACTTTGAGAAAATAAATACTAGTGTTGTGGAACTGTCTTTGATACATTTTTCATGATGGCTTGATAATAGCACTGCCATGAAAGCACGCTTCCCAACAGTGGAGTGTGATTTCCATACAGGAGAGGAGGGGAACCCCAAATATATTGATGTTTCATTAAAATTTAAAGAAATATATGCAATTCTCCCTGACATTTCTAGAGAAGATTCTTCTTCTTTTTTTTTCTTCCTGCCATAGTACACACTTGCATTTAAAAAACAAAGACCAAAAAAAAACCCCAGACAAAACTTTCTAAATCACCAGACTGCTGCTGTTCTCAGCAGGGTCTGATGAAGGCCCAGGGGGACAGGTCTCTGAGCATCCCAAGGGGTTTTCCACACGGAATGCAATCCCAATGTAGTTCTGCATGTTGTCTTTGCACTTGTGATTTCCATTTCCTGGAATAATATTGTTCCTTTTTTTGTAACTGGGGATTTGCAGAGCAGGCAGTGGGCTTGCATACAGGCAGGTACTGCTCAACAGCTGGCAGCTTGGTCATGACTGTCGTGGAAATGAAGGAACTGGGGAAGAACCTCTTGGATTCCAGACCAGACCCCAAACTTGTAGCGATCACATCATATCCCTTTAATTATTTATTGAGATTTTGAATATTACATGTCGTCCTCTGATCTGTATTTGAGGGAAAGACCAATATGGCTGTGTCACAATCCGTGATACATATAACTTGTGATATTTCCCCAAATGGCTATAGATAATGTGTTGGTTTTTTTCTGGAGTAGGAGTAGAACAGTTGGTCTGTTGTTGGCTTAATTTGATTACCTCTAATAAAAGCTTCAGTAAAATATTTAAAAGTTATATACACAGTACTGTAGCCTGAACTGACTTGAGGGTAGCTTCTGCCAGATCTTTGCATTTTTATCCCAGGCAGTATTAACATAATTTCTGTTTAGTTATAGAATTTTCTCTCAGTTCTGATACTTATTATTTACTTCAATGTCATCTTCTGCCAATCTCAGCTAAAAATACCTCATGCCAAAATATTTTGCTTTATAATTTAATGATTTCTTCCCTTTTATTTTTCATCGTCTCATATTCTGTGATGAACCTGAAACTGAGCTGAATGTTGGAGCTCTTAAGAAATACTTGTTACAGCTCCTGTCTTGTGTTAAGGGGCTGCAGTGGGATTGCTTTTAGAAGTGGTAGTTGAAAAATTACCCAAGTGTGTTGTCCGTTTGTTTTCAGTACAGCTGACTTCTCCCCAGTCTCTCCTGTTACCTGTTCAATACCCAGCTCCACCGCCTGATGTTGCTGCAAAATTGATTGCCCACGTAGGTGGTGGTCTGGCTTATCTTCTCCTATGCAAGTAGAGCACTCTCTGCCTATGTAAAGAAGCATTTGTCTCATCCCTGGTAAAATTATTATATACACAACTGTTTCTTTTATCCTGCCTCTGTACGCTCTATGCTTTCAGTGTTTTCTGAAGATAACTGTTGATCTTATCTTTTTTAATTTGACTGCACTTCCTAGTGTTACCAGTCCTATGTGTTTCCATTTTCTTTGTGTTAAACAAGCTTTCCAGTGCTGTTCTTTACCTCCCTACCTTGCTCATTGATTTTATCATGCCATTTTTGCATGTTTGATTTTACAGGAAAGATAACTGGTCTGTAGCCTTCCCAGGTGCATGTTAAAAACTTCCCATACAATGTTTACTTCACCATGAATCCTAGACAAGTTGTATTTTAAGAGTTAGAGATTTAAAAAGCAAGCTTAAAATGCTTATTTGAAGTTCATATTGGTATGACTTCTATATGTACTTTCTATGCATACCTGTGCAGTCTCTTACCTAAGCCTTATTTATTGCACGTTCCTTAGTTCTTTACCAGCTAAACCGCACGGCTTTTGATTTTCCCAGGAATCTCCTGCTATTAAAATGGATGGATCACTTGGCTCTTGTGACCTGTCTGTGGCTTTTAGGAACAGTTCAGCTGATGCTTTTTTCTTCTTGATGAACTTACAGACGAGGACAGGAGTGAGTTGCAAGCCATATGAATTATTTCAATAGTCCACTCCCTGCAGCTCTTTTCCCGGGCTTCACAAGGGCTTGTGATTGTCACGTGTTGGGCTGAGATGATCTCATCTGGTTGGTGTGTGTAGGGGCTTCATATCATGTAGTGGAGAATGCTGCAGAGTAACGTCTGCCTTACAGCTATGCCTTGGGGTGCACACTCTTCAGTGCCTTGACATCTATCTGCTGTGTGACGAGATGTAGATAGTTCCCATCTCTGGAGTGGACATGACAGACAGACATTTCCTACCTTCAGGTAGGTGCTGGTAACAGGTTCCTGAGACCTGTGTGCACCAAGAGGTTGTGCAATGTAAAACAAGCACCCTTCCTGATGTCGATCAGGGAACTGAAATATCATCTGCTGGGAGGGGTGGTGTCCAGAGACAAGGACTTTACAGCCTGGCACTGCTGGGTAATGAAGTCTATGGGGTGTTGCTGGGAAGACTTGATGTGGTTGAACAGGATAAATGCTCAACCCTGTCAAAAAACACAGACATATTAAATATAGAAATGCACAACTGGCATTGAGGGTAGTGTAGGGTTTTATGACATCTCTTATCTGAATGAAGACAGTGATGCAAATTAAGGTCTTGCTTTTTCTGAGGTTTGAGTCATATTAGTGACATGATTTTGCTTGTGTTTTTATAGTTATTGTTTTATTTCTTACCATATGCTGGTTTTGATTATGTGTATGAAGGGAAAGCAGTTTCTAGATAACCTGGATGACTTTGCTATGAATATATTTAATTATGGAAACAGGATTATAAAGCTGTTTATATCCTAACGGCCCTGTGTGGTCATAAATGCAGTACTGAAGTAAAAACACAGATCAGATCTTGGACTTGTTTCCAAGCCTAAGGGTTCATATGTTGTTTATAAGTTTTGAATACTAAACATAATGGTATTGCTGGAGAGAAGTTCTAACTCTCAAGTTACAGTAGCATGAAATAAACACTTTTATTACTGGCAATCAATGACTGAATGTTGGGTTGTATTGAATCTGACTTAGTTGAAGATAAACGTGAAATGAGCTTCTCCTTGATCAGCTTCTGCTGATCAATTTAAGCTTTCCCTGGGCATGCTAGTAGAGAGAGGAAGACAAGTGGTGTGTAACAGATTCCAGGTAGTGTGGGTCTCAGTCCAAAGGAAAACTGGACCACTTGTGTGCTCGGGTTTAAACTGGATGATTGAGCATGTGCCTAAATGTCTTTGAACTCGGGGCCTGAGGTTTCCCAGTCCTCTGGGAAAAGTACTTTTTTGGGGTTGAGTATGTCAAGTATTGAACAGACCTTTTAGCAGCTCGTGTCGGAAAGACCAAACAAGTAGTGTCCTGAGCAAGGAAAAAGCTTCAGTTTCCTGTGGATTTCTCCATCTTGGTTAAATAGCTTTCTTTAAACTGAATTGTGCTGAATATTTCTGCTGATTCTTCATTAGCCTGGAAAACCACCGTCTTTTTCTCCCACTTGCTCTTTCCTACAGAGTGTTTTGGATAGCAGCATGTGAGCTGCTGTATTCAACACCCGAGATTAGATCAGGGAGTAAAGAACTAAGGGTGATTTGTGAATTCCAAATCGTCCCTTCATCAGCTGCTTATTTTCACAAAGCTTGTAAGAAGAGAATTACCCTTAAGATACCTACTGTCTATTGTCTGTAGGTGAAATTTGCAAGCAGGTATTATAGAGGAGGAAAACAGTGCATGGAATGAATGTCTAACCTTGATTTTAAATAATAATGAGTAAAAAAACCTCTAAAACCATGTATATTTTTTTTTAGGAGAATAACTTAGTACTTACATTCTTTGTATACAAAGAGATACAGTGACATTTAATGTTCTTTTCAGAAAATGATAAAAGCACAGTGTAGTGGGTATGTACCTGCTAGGAGGAATGTGTGTTGTGATTTCCAAATCCACATCATGTTTTGATAAAGCATCATTAACTGGTGGTTATTCTATTAAAAAGACACCAATATTTTTTGTGAATGCTGTGCCTGTGCTTTTATTAAAGTTTTTTCATCGCGCTGACTTTGACCAGAACCTTTTACACAATCTTTTTAATCAGTTTGTGAATGAAATACTCAGGGTGCATTGGGTTATTATACTTCAGTCACCTGTAATGAATTAAGAGCCACCATTTTATACTGTAGCAGTGATTTTATAGAGGTACTTCTGCTTGCTGCTTTGATTGGATGCACCTTTGAATCAGTCATTATTATGCATTCTGAATAATAAATCTTAATTTCCTAATTACACGTTTACCTGCTACTCTAAATTCTCATATTTAACTGATGCCGTGTAATTAGGAAATTACAGAATTTAAACAATAGCTGCTGTTTTTTTTCTGGTTGAGAAAATATAATAGGAAATAGCTTAATAGGTAAATTGCCAGAGTGTTTTCACCAGTAATCACCTAAGAAAGCTTACCTCATTTTTAATAAAGAGGTTTATCCTAATGTATTTACTTCTTCACAAGAACTGTGAAATGGGGAGTACAACACTACCAAAAAGAATGGTAAAACTGAAAGTCATCGACCTCCTCGCTGAGCCTTTAAGGTGCAACCATGTTTGGTTAAGATTCTTTATTAAATGACTCTAAGCTGACATCCTTGTTTCCTTTAGCTTTCTCGAACCGAAATGTTAACTACAATAGCACGTCTTGGACAAACATTCAGTTTGCCCGGGAACTACTGGTATTTGAGAGGACTCATCTGACTGCAAGATTCAACAGCGCTTGATTTGCTGACAATTAAAATATGATGCTGATTAGTTGCGTTTTTCATTAATGTGGGTTTGTGCCTGTAACTAGGGAAGGGGGAAAAACTGTTTGAAAATGGTCCTTTGGAAAACCCTCTTCTGTCCTCCCTTATTTACCTTGAATACACGAAGTCCGTGCAATTAGTAAAACATTTGTTGCTTTTGTTGTTTGACATCTGAGAAGTGATGCAATTTTTTTCCTTTAAAAGAGAACCTAGAGTAAAAACACCCCTAGATTACTTTGAAAGCCAGGCCTTTCCTGGTAATCAAGTGTTTACAGAAAGATGCTTTGTTCAAACCTTTTCTGGGGCTCTGTATGCTTAAACAAAGGGCTTTTAGACTTAAACACAGCTGTTCATTTGAAAATGAAAAATCAAATTAAGCAGAACCAGCTTTTGAAAGTTAATGTTGTATAGCAACTGAAACAAAAGAAGAAAATACTGTGTTTTACGTTTCACTTAAATAACTTTTTTTAACATAAAGTTTGCGACTAAGAAGTGTGGTTTCAAAGCTGCTCATCTCTTGCTGTATCCCGCAATAGAACATCTGCGTTCATTCTGATGCGGATGAATGACATGAATTAAACTAAAACCGTTGAAGTGCTCTTTTTAACATAATTACACCTTGTTCATTTTGGAGACACAATGCAGGGATGAAATGCCAATTAAGCCTGGTATGTTAATGAGATTGAGACTGAATAGGGGATTAGAGCGGACACAAATCCCGGTGGAATTGATTTGATATAATCCCTCAAGTTTGTTCTGTTTTCAAATGCACAATAACATTTCTATTAAAATTTCCAGGCGTAGAATAAAACCAAAAAAATCCCCAAAACATGTTGGATTTGGGGATATGGTTAA
Source organism: Actenoides hombroni (assembly GCA_024336885.1). NCBI lineage: Eukaryota > Metazoa > Chordata > Aves > Coraciiformes > Alcedinidae > Actenoides > Actenoides hombroni. The sequence continues at coordinate 16,469,788 of WUAM01000383.1, read as the reverse complement.
AGATGCTGTACACTGGCTCTCAGTTTAGTAATCCTGGGTTTATTCTCTGTGTTCGTGTCGGATTGAAAGTAAACTTTGGGAGGTGTTTGATGCCTGTGTCAGCTCAGAGTCATCTTGCGTGTTCATGACATGTTTGTGTCATGGGGTTCCACAAGTTATAAATATTACTTTACTGTGGTCCCTCAGGCTTGTGAGATCAAGATGTGGAGTATGTGGAATTAATGATGGAAATACATGCGTGTATATGTGCATATATAAAAAAATGTATTGACATATAAAAATAAGTACTATATTCTATAGAAATCAGAATTTTTCAATGTTTTATAATATATTCTGTGTGTAAGGTAAAAAAAAAAAAAGCCAAAACAAAACACCAAACTAAACTAACAAAACACACCAACAAAACAAATGGATGCTTTCCCCTCATAAAGATTGACTTTAACATCTAATGCCATCATTTTTTAATTGTGTTATTTGGAACGATCATCCAAAACAATGCGTCAGCAGGAGGGTGAATGATTGCTGGGTATGTTAAGCAGGACAGATTGTAAATGTCACAGTGATCAGGAAGAGGACACATGATGTAGATGCCAGTTGCTTGTAGGACTAGGTTACCAACTAGCTTGGTAAGCTGCGCTTATGAATGAGAAGAAATACAACTATATTTAGGGATAGAAAATAGTTTTCTTTAATCAGCTGCATTAAAAAAAAAAAATCAACGACAGATGCTTAATCAAAACAAAATAGCTGTGAAGACACAATTCTATTTCCTAGAAAACTCAGTAGTTTATCTCCTAGGATCCGTTAAGAAAAAAAAATTGAATCTCTGGCAGATCTCAGTGCAGATCAATAGGGCTTTAGGAATCCAGTCTAACCACCTCTTCATGTTCATAGCTGATTTTATTATGACATGCCATATCAGTACCTGTAATTGATTCCTGTGTTTCTGTTAGATTTCTGGTGACAGTTCAAGAACTCGTATACTACAGATACATGAAGGACAGCTGGCTTCTTAGCTGGGATCTGAATCAGAGACTTCAGGACAGTGCACTTCAAATGGACTTAGATTCTAAATAGGAAGCTAGAGAAGCTCCCCATAAAATGCTGCACAGAAGTCCTTGCTGCATGCTGAAACTTGGTATGAAAAGGCATTGCCTGATCTTTCGTATTGCCAGTAATGGATCCAGCCCAGTGCCAGATTTATTTTCTCTGTCATACAAGTACAAATTCATGACTTCATCGCTGAGGACTTACCATCCTCAGTCAGTCATCCAGGGTAGTTTTATAAAGGGAAGGTTCACAGAAAAGAAGGGAGAAAGTTCTTTTCTATTCTTCCTCTATAGTTTAATTTGTTCTTGTATTACTCATAGGTGGGAGCCCTTGGGGCTTTTTTTATTTGTCCTATATTATAACTTGTATGAAACTCTGGGTTCTTTTTGTGGCAGGGAATCCAGTTGTTTAAACAAGTAAAATTCTTGTTTTCTGTGGGTGTTTCTATTTTTTTAATTTTTTTAAAATAGAATTTTGGAAATGTTAAACATCAACTATTATCTGGTTGTGATACCTTATGATTAGCTCACCTTTACAGATCAGAAGGGCTATATGCAGAAAAATAACTGCTTGAATTAATCAAAGTACTGTCTTTCAGTAGTGGATTGAACTTCTTAGAGAATGGGTTGTCTTCATTAAATGTGCTTTTCTTTTGCTTCTTCTCTTAGCTTATGGCAGCGTGATTTGTCTTTAGTCTGTCTTCATATTTGCCTCAAAGCAACTCTTGGGTAACAGCTAATATTAAAATGAATTATTTATATTGCTAGAGATAACGCTGGCTTGCAGACTAAAGTATTTGGGAAGAGTTTGGAGCTATGGTACAGCCTCCCGTGAATGTCAGGGCTGATTTATCCCTACAGCATTTTCCTGGGCTCTTTCTTAAGCCAAAATTCTCTGTTTCAGTCTTGGTTAAGTGTTGTGCTCTCTCCTGTATTTGGGCTAAGAGGCTGTTGTGACTGGCTGGATGGCAACCTGTCCTCAGTCATGTGTGCCTCTGTAATTTCTTAACTGAGCTAAAATATACAGCAATTTACTGAAGTGTTATTGTGTACTGGGATTACAAAAGGCAGCAGTTTCAGACTCATCTGCACGGTCTGTGGCACAGAGATCAAACCTACTGTTAAATCTTTGTACTTCCCTCCCAGAGAAACCTAAGGTCTCAATGGTTTTGTTCACTACTCTAATTATCAGTGCCTGAGATATCTAAAAGACTTCTTGTAGTGACATCTCGGCTCTTCATGTAGAACAGAACAGAACAGAACTTTCTTAGATTAAAGATTGCTTTGAAGAGGTACTGTTTTCTTCAGGTTGTTAAAAAAATTAAACTCTTTTTGGATCTGAACCCACCATATAGCTCCTCCTTTCTCGGATGAATCTATATTTTGATATTACCTTTTATAATTAAAATAGCTTTACCATTCTGTTTCAAATCATTAAAAAAAAAAAGAAAAAAGAAAAATCAGGTAAAGAATTAAAACTGCATGCTGCTTTGGGGCTGGAAAGAAGGAAAGAAACCCACAAACGATGTGTCATATGTCAAAGTTGTAACGTTGCTACTGTAGTGGAACATACTCGGTGCCATGGTGATAGTGTAGGTGTGAGAACTCAAGTGGAATGTGTTATAGAGGGCAGAAATCATACCTGATAATGCTGTATGCGCTGCTGCAAAACTTGCTGGCCACAGCGTCATTGTGCTTGATCTAATTCAAAGCTGGATTAATCTTTTTACTTTCAAGAGGCTTGCATTTTGACTTCATTTCTTACAGATTTGGTTAAATCATTTTCTGTTTGGGTAGCAAAGCATCCAAGTGTTGCAGCCTGTGCCTGTGAGTGGGATAAGGGCAGACTCCCAGTTCTGAGATGCTGGGACTCCCTGCAATGCTTCAGAAGTTGGAATCTTCCAGCATCCATATCACTTACACTGAAAGCCATCCACAAAACCAAATGAAAA
>WUAM01000383.1:16453012-16466687 GCA_024336885.1 Actenoides hombroni | reverse complement strand
GAAGAGAAGAAGCACCCGACCACCACCCACACCAAACGAACAGAAGCAAAAAAAAAAAAAAAAAAAAAAAAAAAAAAAAGAAAAAAGGGGGGGGGGGGGGGGGGGAACACTACACCGAAAATACAAAACCAAAACACATAACTAAAGAAAAATCCTCACAAAACCCAACCAAACAACGACACTGCTGGTTACTCTGTGGTTTTGCTGATCAGAAATGGCCAGCCAGGATTGGATTAATCTGATTTCTGAGATTTGGAACTTGCCTTTTACATTAAATATATTTGGAACGCTGGAATTAGATGTGCAAGAGTAAAGCAATAACATATTTAAGTTGAGAACTTACCCAGGTATGAAGTCATTTACTGAGACAGTTGGCTTAACAGAATTGCCTGGTTATAAATATATAAACGGAGCTTTATTCCTGACATTAATTTAATTGTTTTATATGAAGCTCTTTCAAAAGAGAAATTATAGCTTAAATGCTTCTGAGCTCCAGTTTAGCCCTTTCAGTTGTCCTGTCTTCTGGAATAACACCTCTTCGGAAGGACTCCATCTGAACTTTGTGCCTCTCTTCGTTAGGCCGCTCACACCTTGGTTGTTTATCCCAGCCTTGGGTTACATCTCTTCTTACTTTCTGATCGCTTTTCCCCAGCAGTACTGTGATATAGATCTTGTGATATATATCTAACAGATGAGGGAAATGAATGGTGCTTTCTTAACGTAGAGAGCCTTTTGAGAATGTGTTTTGCTGTGGTTGTAGGGCAGGCGTACGATTCGGGCACAGAGCTAGAATCTGTCACTGGTGAGCTGGGTTAAGTCGCTGTGCTCAGACACTGTCATCCTTCCTGCCCCACATTCACTGAAAACGGGGGGTGATCCATATTTGTTCGATGCAGCTTTCTTGTATCAGGCTGCAGTGACTGTAATAGCAGATGCTGCCTGTCACGCAGCTGGGCAGGCAAACTCTGATCGTTACTTCTCTGAGCGGAGATGTTTTGCCCCAGGCAGCTGGTTAGATAAATTCCTATCTTTATCTTTTAGTATTCTAGGTGTTAGCAGCATATTCCCTTCTCTTTGATACTTCTCTTTGGAAGCTTTTACTCTGAAGATTGACTGTAGTTGTTGCTTAGTCTTGTGTAGTATCAGCCTAGGGATCTGGAAGGGATCTGCAATTTGAGTTGCACTGGATATCGCTGCAGCTACTTCTGCAGTTTTTCAGTGTGTGTGAGAGAGATATAGGCAGTATTTTCAGTCTGCAAGGGCAACTAGGAGTGAGACTGAAATTAGCAGTGCCCTTTGCATCTCTCCTGCTAGGGCAGAGCAGAGTTTCTCACTGTCAGGGGCACTGCCTAGGAGGACCGTTTTGGTAGCAGATTTCTTCTACCATCCCGACAGCTGCTTAAGAAGCCTGTTGTATGTATTAGCTCTGCTAGAATGCTTAATTACAGCTGGTTTTACCCGTGGTATCTCTCCCATTTGTTCAGAGGATGTGTTAACTGCCTTCAACTCAGCAGAGTAACTCAAGGAGGGGCATGAGGTGTGAATCCATGTGATTGTGCAGGTTTCTAAGAATCAGATGCTCTGACAGTTCTCAGTAACTGCAGTGGGGCAAAAGACTCATCCCATGGTAAGTGGAATGTTTGCTGTCAACTTCCACAAGCCTCTGGTTGGAGCAGTAGGTAGTTGGGAGAGGCATTCATCCCCCAGTGGTGTTGATCTTGCTATCTTCTGGTTGTGTGGCATCACAGCAGCAACCTGATGGTAAATGTATAATTGAAGATTCCGAGACAGTAAGCTAATGGAAAAAATGCTGTTTTAAAATTCCCTCGTATTACATAGAAACCCATGCTTGGCAAAATCAAAAGGTGAAGTTTCTACTTAGCTTAAAAAAAAAAAAAAAAGGCCTTTTTCTAATAATTTTATTCAGATTGCCAGTCAGTTACATAAATGGGGCTGTTTACTTGTTTGCTGTAGCCATATTCTTTTAGTTTTGTCATTAATAATGTATTGTGAATATCAATTAAAAAGCTAAGCAGAAATTCAGACTTTTTTCAGAGCCAATTGAAAATGAAACATTGTTTCAAAGGAATATTTTCCTAATTTAAGAGGGGGGGGGAAAAAAGCCCAATGATTCAAAGTTGGTGTGTGAGAAATCTTGATAATTAGAAAATGAGTCTTGCAGCTCACAGCTGACAGGGGATGGTAAATCTCACACATACAAAAAGAAAGAAGAGAAAGGAGTGGAAAGCAAATTGGTAGCTCCCTGTTCCTTCACTGATGGGGAAAGCAGGTAATTAGGTGATTTGTCTTATCTTCTGACACGTGTAAATTAGAGTCCATTAATAACAGACCGGTAACATAAACAATAAAAATAAATACAACAAAGTCAACCTGTCAAGTATGGTCTGAGTGTGTGAACGTAAATCTTGGGGCGATGCTGTGAGTCAGATACTCTTAGATAACCCAGCCTGAGCTGTGAGGCCCAGTCAGTGCTGGCTCTTCAGAAGCCATCCCACAGCTCACTCAGGTGGAGATGGCAGCGAGAAGCACATCCTTTAGTGCAGCTTCTCGGGGGTAGGTCATAGTTTTCTGAGTGGGACATAGGTATATGTGGCTTTGAAGTCTAAACAAGGGATTAGCTCTTCAGTTGCTTGCTCTGCAGCAGAAAAGTCTTGCCATGGTGGGGTGGTCATGGCAGCAACTGCGGGGTGGGACCTGCAGCCCAGCGGGTACCGACTGGTGACAGCATCTGAAACCAGTCCCTGCTGTGAAGGACCCTCCGTGCAGCAGCAGGATTTGAGAGATGTCACTGAAGTTATGCTACTGAGATAGCCAACTTCTCTTGGATAGGATGCCTCACTCTTCTTCCAGATAGTGGAGCTGAGCCCAAATTGCGTTGCCTTTGGGTAGAAAGGGATGAGCTATGTCACTGCTGGATTTGGGAATGCTCAGAGGCCAAACCCCACCTTCTCAGCTTTTTCCTGATGGATTTGGCTTTTGTTAGCTAGTGAAAAGGATTCATGACTGCATATCTTAAGCACTTGCTTTGTTTTCCCTAACCAAAAGGAAAGGAAGGTGATGTATTGTGATAGCCAGCACCCTACTTCTCAAGGAGGAATACTTCCCTGTGGTGCTTGGGCTTCAGTTTTGTCTGAGTTTATCAGTGCTGGTGAGGGGCTATGGACTTCTCCAGAGCTCCTGCAACTCTGAGCTCAGTACGTGCCTTGTTCTCATAGTGGGGGCCTTGTCAGCTCTAGGACTGGTGGGTTTTAATCAGGCCTCTCCTTTTCCTGTTTGCACTCTGCTCCATTTTCCTATTAAATGGTGATTGCACATTGTTGAAGAAGGCAGTCAAGTGTAAATTTCATTTTTTGCTTCAGCTAATGTTGCTGTTAGAGGTGGCTTTGCACATCTGTGAATATTCCCTGAAGGAGGACGAGGAAAATCAATAGATGTAGCTAAAATGTTCCAAAATTAAAAAAAAAAAAAAAAAAGAAGAAAGATATTGAGGTAGAGGAAACTGTTTTGGTACAAAAACTTTCTGGTTTTATCTGCTCATATGGGCTTCTAATCAATTTGCTCTGAGTCTTCTTACAGCAGACAGAAATTATCTAAGTTTTTTCTTTGGGGAATTCAGAGATGGCAGGCAGTAGAAGACACTTTGGATAAAGGAACCTGTGGTAATGAAAAAGATTGTATTTGTGTCTTTTATTTGGAATCTTATTTACGTGAATGAGAGTGTGTTTGGTTTGGGGTGAAGGATACTTGAGCTTCTCTCATCCGTCCTGTGAATTCACAGCGTGCTAAGCTGTGTGCTGGGGCTTCAATAAAAGGTGTTAGTGCTTCTGCTGATGCAAGTTCATTGCCCATTGTATGCTCCTGAGTCTCCTTTCATAATGTTGCAGAAGAAACAAGAAACAATGTACTTGCCTTCAGCACCCCTTTACTTTGGGGCACTCTCTTTTATGAAGCAGGAAGCACCAGGTATGTTTGTCTTCCCCTTCTGGTTGCTCTGAGAACATGTCCCTCTAAACCTCCTGAGTTCTGAGTGACTTTGTTATCCAGAGGAACTGCCATAACTTCTTGACTGCACCATTGCTTCTCGATTGGCTGTTGGTTTAACCCCAGACAGCACCTAAGCACCATGCAGCTGCTTGCTCACTCCTTCCCCCTCCCAGCAGGGTGAGAGCTGAGGAGGTGGGAGTAAAATGTGTGGTTTAAGAACAGTTTAATAACTAAAATAAAATATAACAACGACGATGATAATGATACTACTGATAATAATAATTGTAATGGAAAGGAATATAACAAAAAAAAGGGAGAAATAAACTCCAAGAAAATACAAGTGATGGACAATGCAATTGCTCAACACTCGCTGACCGAGGCCCAAGCAGCAGTTTGCCTCTCCCAACCAACTCCCCCCAGTTTATATACTGGGCATGACATTCTGTGGTATGGAATATCCCTCTGGCTAGTTCAGGTCATGCTCCCTCCCAGCTTTTTGTGCTCCTGCACACTGGCAAAACACGGGAAGTAGAACAGTCCTTGATTTCCTAGCAACAACTAAAACCATCAATATATTATCAACATTCTTCTCATACCAATTCCAGTACCAAATCCAAAGCACAGCACTATTCTACCTGCTAAGAAGGAAAATGATCACAGCCAGCTGAAACCAGGACACTGGCACTCAAATTTCAGTAGCAACTGTTGGTTTATTTTTTCACATCCATTTCACTTGTGGCTAGTTTCCTTATCACCTTTGCATTTTCCCGAAAGTCTTTGAGCTGCTGAGATTGCTGAGATTATTCTTCCCTTCTGTTTTTCCCATCCTTTTTGCACACGGACGTTTTATTCTTGTAGTCCCTTCTGTTTGTCTTCCTTGCTTAACATCCAAGTGCTGCTTAGTTTTTGGCTGCATTTTAGCTGCAACCCCAAACCCACCTTTTAAGCTGTAAGCGTGACTAAGGACAACAAGACGGTATTTATTTTCCTTGTTCCTACTCTTGTGTTTATATTAATTTATTATCCTGCCTTTTAAATGAAAGGTGTTCTGTGCAGCTGCTGACTCTCTCCTCTGCCTCATAAAACTTCTCTGATACTTGGGGCTATAAAAAACTCGTTGTAATCTGGTTTGAGATTTTCTTTAGAGATTTGTTATCTGTGCGCTACCAGTAAAAACCGTGTTGAAACAATTTAATTTGTAGGGATTTCTTGTTCATTTCTATGCAGCAGTTCCTGCAGCTAGAAAGAATATCTACTTAGTAAAGAACTGTCTGTCTCTTCACAATGTGGATGTGCGTCTTTATCACCTCAACTTCCTTTGCAGGCTTTCTGGTTAAGATCTTTCTGTGTTCGCTAATGTTGAGTGTCTGTCTGCTCTCCAGGAACTAGAGACCAGCAAATAAAATCTGCAGGCTTAAACCAGCAGAACCATGATGAATAGTGATTAAACTTTCGGATACCATGCTATAGGACGTTGTAGAAGTTCAAAAAGGGAGTGAAAACATGAAAGGAAGAAAAATACATTTGAGTTTATTATTACAGAGGTGCTGCATTTGCTTCAAAGACTCTGAGCTGTAAGTTGCTGGAGATGTGGAGAATACTCTGCCCCTCCCAACCACCTCCCCCCAGTTTATATACTGGGCATGGAATATCCCTCTGGCTAGTTCAGGTCAGCTGTCCTGGCCATGCTCCTTCCCAGCTTTTTGTGCTCCTGCACACTGGCAAAACACGGGAAGTTTTGCTATGCCTTTGTCCTGCTCTTGGGTTTTTCCTTGGCTGCCTTTAAGGACAGACTGCTGGGATAGATTAAATTTGGTCTACCCCAGTGTTGGTGCTGTGAGTAATGGTTTTGGGGGAATAACAACAGCCTTTAGGAATGGAATATGCATGTATTCAGTGCAAAGTGTGGTGGTATATAAATATTGATAATAATGTAGATGGGTGTTCAGGAAATCCATCTTGTGCATGCCGAGACAGTTAAACAAGTTTCTGTACACCAGGAATATTCAAATAAATGGCAAATTATCGACGGAGCAGATTCAGTGTACTTCAGAGCCTGCTGGGTTTGAATCTCTAAGTCACCTTACCGTTCACAATGTGAACAGGAGTTTAATTCACTAACTGTTTAAATATGTCACTCTTCACAAAGAAAACCCGGCACTCAAAGCCTCTGCGCATGTTAAAATTTCATGGAGCGTCTTCGATTAAAATGAAGCTTTTGGAGCTCACACTGTTTATATGCAAAAAGTGGTTATCGTCATAAAAATCCCAGGAGGGGAGCAGAAAAATGCAATAAAATTTCACACTGTTTAATGTTCATCACCCTCGGGTTTCTAGTAGATTTCCACTAACTAAATGTGAACGTGAATTGCATTTGCTTTAGTAGCTTTATCAGCTAACTTGCTTGTGCTACTGCCCGTGGAGAGTCTATTAGTAGTATCTTCTTTTGAAATGCATTTGTATTTGTTCAGATTTTTCTCTTTACTTAACTGAACTGCATTTCTTTAAAGTGGCTTATTTCCAGTGACATGCCTGAAGATCTTCCGTTGGTTCATTTGATCAGTTCTTGGCTGCTTTTCCTCCTTATCTCTGGACAGAAGTTGCTTTGTGAAAGGTCTGTGAGAAGCAGAAGTGCTGTTCCTTGCTTTGCATTCCCACCTCATCCCTAGTAGATTGCTAAATCCCAGCCATTTATTGGGAAGTCTAAATATGGTGCAGCTCTCAAAAGTAGATCTGTTTTATCTGATCAAGTACACTATATTTTATTACCTGCCATCTTTGACCACAGGTTACTGAAAGTGCTAAGGTTATCAGAAAGCTGCTGATTTTTAGTTTTGGCTTTGTCATCATGGTTCAAAATCCACCCTCTTCTCTGTGTCCTGGACTCCTCTGCCAGGGCCATCTCCAGGTTTCCCTTTTCAAAGAAGACGATGCGTCAGGACAGGTAGAAAATACAAATCCTCTGCTGTGCACTAAGCAGCACCACTTGCTTGCCTCCTCCCTTTCCCCTTTGGAAACCACAGGCCCTGTGTGTTCCCCCTAGCACAGCTCCCTCGGTAACGACAGGGAATAGCTGGTTTCCCCATCATAACACCGGAGCAGAACCAAACTGGTTTTGCTTTCTCTTGTTTCTCTTATGTTGTCTGAAAACAAAATGATTTTTCCCTCGGAGCTGGCTGTCCCCATCTCAGACCTATAGCTCTCATTTATTGTACTCTTGCACCGGGGCTACTGATGCCGAGACAAAACTTTGCTTCATCTTCTTTCTGACAGTTTTTGTGACAATTTTGGGGCTTTTGGGAGATGTGGGGTTTTTGCCTTCTTTTAGAGAGGAGATATTTGTGCCTTAAAAGTTTTGTTGAGAAATGTTTGGGTTTTGAGTCTTCTGCCTGTCTGTAGATACCCATGCAGATATTAGTGCCAGAATTTTTTGCCTGTGTCTCATATAAAAACTGTAGATAAGAAGCATTGTGACATTCTTATTAAAAATACAGTGTTGTACAGATGAGTAACAGAGGTACAGGGGAGGTTAAATGAATTGCCCGAGGTTAAGCTGAAAGCCTGAGACTCAATAAGACTTTGAACTTAGATCTGCTGAATCCCAGATAAGAGCCCTAACCTGTTATATTTTTTCTCAGATCTGTTAATGCTGCAATTAATTTATACCCATATCATCAAATGCAAATTATTTCAGTGGCTAAACACAAAAGAGCTGTTTTATCAGTTTTAGATGGAACTAACTTTTTAGAACTGGACAACCACTAATAAATATTTTCAAAGTATTATGGAAAGTGGAAAATAAATTGCTTTTAAGTCTTAAGCCTGTCTGTCTTCAGGCTAAAGATATTCCTGTTTGTAGCTGTGTACATGCAGTTACCTGGGAGATTTTATATACTGTTTGATTTCTTGAGATTGAAGGTGACCACTTTGCAGAGACCTCTCTCTCCCATGGTGGCTGTTGGGAAAGCCTGTTATATCTACTGAATTGTTCTGTGGACAAAATATGGGGTAGGTTTTTTCTAAGATGGGCTGAACTGCTAACACTGTGGTTTAGAACTTTAGTTTTCCAAAGTCCCTTTTTTTTTTTTCTTTTGGTTGTTTTGCTTTTAGCTTTTAAAAGAATAGATTTCTTCACTTACAAAGTTTAACTTTGGTGTTAATAGCTTATCTCCTGAAGCCTAGTGCAACAGGTAGTGGCTAAGAATTGACTCTAGAAGGCCACAGCTCAAGTATATAACTTAATTAAGTGTCTTGTCATGGAAAAAAGGCACAGGAAATAGGCATATAAATAATATTTTAAATTCATCACAGTGTTTTCGAAGATAGGAAGTTCTCACTAGTCTTGTGAAAACTGGCATCTGAATAGAGGAGAAAGGACTTGGGAATTTTTTTTTTATAGAAGAGGAAGAAGTGCTTTGAGAGGGCAAACCTTGTAAAACTCCTGTGAATGGACAGTAGGAGCCTTTAGAATGTGGGAATTCCACAGTCATTAACAGAGTCGCTATTGGAGCTCACATCATCCTCACTGTGGAGTGAAGCTTCTGGTCTTTCAGCCTTGTGAAGAAAGAAGGGCAGCAGCAGCTCTGAGACTTGTCTGCAGTCTACTCAATGCCAGAGAAGTCTTTCTAGAACAAAGATGCAAACTGGGAATAGTATAGAGGAGGATAACAGCACGTTGCTCTTACAAGAGTGCGATTACTGTAATATTGTTGGGCTAAGGATGTGTAGAAGAGGTTTGTATGCAGTGCCTGTGCCTCTTGCTAGAGCATTTAGTGATCTTGGTAAAACCAGGCAAGCTTTCAGACACTGTAGAGGCTGAGATACCTGAAAGCTTGTCCCCTTCTCAGACTGATGTTGAAAATGTAACAAGTTTTACCTTGTCTTCTGGGCAGTGTTTCCTCTCTGGATACGAAATTGCTTTGCAAGCGAGTTCAGTAGCGTTGTCCCATCATATAGGCAAGAACATCGAAAGGAAGGCTCTGGATCATAAAAGAAGGGTATCCAGGACTGTGTTTTGAGAATGATGTTTCTTAAATCACCTATGCTGGTGTATGGCATTTGAGACATTTGGCTAAGAAATGGTGGATACCTTTGTGGTCTTTTATAGGCAGATGTGCACAAGCTTTTGCCTGTGCTCCAAGATGCTCAGAACCCACCTTAGTGTTGATGGGAGAGTCCTTGCTTCTCAGGAGGACATCATCTGGATTTAGTCTGGTAACAGCTGCTCTGTAACTTTTTAGTTAGCTCAGAGCACAGGTGAAATGCCTGTTTGCCTGCCTTCAAAACAGTGTAGAAGTAGTCACCATACTTTGCAACGTTGGGAGCTTTGGGGCTGAGTTTCCAATGTTCAGAATGATGGAACAGAGTGATGCCGGAGGCTTAAATTTCTTAATTGTTCCTATGCATCAGCTTCTTTTTATAAACACTTCCTGTGTGTCAGAAATATATCACTGGAAATACAGTATCAAAGCTCCTTTTCCCATAGGAATGAGTGTTACTAACAGCTGTCGTATATGGTCTAAAAACTGTAGAGGTGGTTTAACTTGGTCCAGCATTTCTGTTCTGTCTCTGTCACCAGTCTGCCGGTTCAGACCCATTGAAGGAAAATTACAGTGGGACTGTGTACTTTCTAACTTATGTTTGGGTAGAGAATGAAATTCTTCAGTCTGAGGAGCTTCAGAGGTGTTGTGGTTTGAAGCAGCTGAGTTTTGTTAGAAATGCCTGCTGGCTGGTCAGGCAGTATAATGACTCTGATTGGATTTTAATGCCCTTGCACCTTAGCTTCCCTGCATGGAAATAACGTGCTGTTTCACGAAGATGAAAGAGGAAGAAGATGGTTTTGTAATGTGTCTGCAAGAAGAGATTCTCCTTGGAAAATAAGACGAGGAATTTGTGAATATGAAGGGCTTTTAGTGTTTCAGCATAGAATGGCTTTTTGTCTCATTTTAGTGAGGCTGCATTGCCTGCTGTCTTTCACAGTGGGAAACAGAAAAAGAGAATTCTCTAATCTGTATGTTTTAAATTTTTATTTCAAACCTGGTTCTGTGTTCATTTGTAAAGTAAGAATGTTTGATTTGGAGCATTTCTCACGGGTTAAATATAGTATGGCAGGGACTTAACAAAAGCTTGGAGTTTTTTACCTTCAGTTTCAATCTCTTCATAATATTTTATGTACACAAAAAAACAATTCCAAGAAAAAAAGTTCAGAAAAAAAGGGGCAAAATATACCAAGTTCTATGAATAAAGCATTAGGGCAGAACTAATGGATCTTGGTGTTACTGTCCTGGCACTCGCATGCCACAACATAATTATTTACCCTGCAAACTGTGTGATGAGTGCCTTGGCTGTCTGTCAGCTGATAGCAGGTCGCTCATGGATGAGCAGCACTTTACACAGCACCTTTCCCCCCCCCAGAAGCTCTCACTTCAGTTTCCTGCATTGGTACAGAAATAGAGGGGATTAGCTCTGTTCTTGCCAGGTCTGGTAGAACCTTTAGTCATGAATGGCTGAGCTTTGAAATGTGTTGCTAAGAAATACACTTCACATCGTCTGATCCAAACCCTGCTGGCTTATCTGATCGGGAAGGGCAGTGCCTGTTTTCAAGGGAGGAATTACTACACCTGGAAGGCGAAACACAGCCAGAGGTACTCTGAATATGATGGTAAGAGCCTAGCCAGTGGCCAGGCCAGCAGAAGTATGGTGGGCTGCAGGTGTAAGACAAAGTACATTTTCCCCTGTCATGCTGATTTTTCCTGTATCCAAACAACGTCACGCTGATCGGACTCAAAGGGTCACCATCTAATTCCTTTAATTGCTGTGATTCGGAGGCAGTTTTGGAACATCTTCCCTAGTTAGCACACTGTGATGCCATTCTTTGCTTAATGTGTCTTGAATGGAAGCAAAGCAAAAACGTTTCTATTCTTTTCTTTGGTGCTTGCACACCAATGTCTGAGGGTGAATGCGACCAGTGGGGCTCTGTATGCAGAGTGGTGCTGTTTAACGAAGCTTTATAGCAGGCTTATGGATGATTTACAGCTTACATTTCCTCTTTCTTAAGATGTGCTGTATTCCATAAATGCCATACTTTAAAATATGACTTTCTGTGCATATGTATATACATAGACTCTGGATTAGAGAATAAACTGTCTAATTGCTGGTAAGTTAACAGTAAGTGCTTAAGTCACTTGGTCAGCCAGTGACCCTCCAGCTCTGGGTGTGCTTCTCAGTTGGACAGGTCAGCTTGTAGTAGTTTTTCTCAAGCTGTCCATTTCCCTGCTGCTCAGGGCACAGGGAATGAATGTATTTGAGGAACATTCAGAATAGAGGGTGGAAAATGCCCAGTCCTAGTCTCCATTCCAAACACAGGGACAATTTCAGGACAGCTGGATGTTTCCACTGAAATTATCCCTTAGGAAATTAATTTCCATCTCTCTGGTTAATTATCACTACTATCCACAGCAAACACATGTAATGAATAGCGAATTTTCACTCTTGTTTTTCAACTTTTTCTGCAAGGTTTGTAAAACAGCAGAGATTACGTGTTTGTCAGGGGACCCTCCCAAGCATATGAGCACTGATTTCAATGGATTTAAAATGCTTTAAGAGGAGACATGGATAAGAAACGTCAGTGTCTCCCGCAAACCAGTTTGGGTTGAAACTTCACCTAAATTGTTTGGAGAAAAAGCAACCTACCCCAGCATGTTTCACAACACAAAGAAGGGTAGAAAAAGCCTACTTAAGATACAACCTTTGCTTGAAGATTAGAACAGAAACTAAGCTACTCAGATGGTATTTAAGAGCAGACTAAGTTTTATATTAACACAGTCACAGTTTATGGGACCCAGAGGAGAGCAAACAGGACACTTAGAACCTAGCTTTAAAAATAAATAAGGTGTTCCTAGAGGCAAGACATTTACAGGTATTACAGTCTCATATTTATTTGTAGTCTCTCCTTTCTTGCATTTACATTTAGATCTACTACGATGCTGTTAAATGCAATCATTAGGTGGTTTTACCTTATTTTTTTTTTTTTTCCAGGCATTGGATTTTTCTGATTGATTTTTAAAAATGCAGAGCGTACCAGCAGAACCTTCTAGTTGATTACACTCAATATTTCAGTTTTTATTTTAAAATCAATGCCCCCTGAACCTTGTACAAAACCACTCTCATTTCTTCTAATGCAACAGTAAGTCTGGCACCTGTAATCTTCTCGGCAATCCAGGTCTTACCTTCCGAGGTCAGGACTCCGCTGCGCGCGGTGTCGGTAAGCTGTGCCGCCGAGGATTTCTCTCTAGCCCTCGCTTAGAAAGATGGTGAGAATAACCACAATTAGTTGATGTCGAATTGATCTTGGTTTTCAAGATTCAGCGGGGGGCCTCACGAAGACAAGCGAAGATTGTTCGGGCGGCCGTATGGATTGGTTTCTGGCTCTCTTCAGGGCTCTCTCCCGGCTGAAAGATTTGTCTTGGGATGTCGGTTGAAAGCAGGCGTTGTAATTAGCTTTATATAAATAGATGTGATGTTATTTAACGCGATTGCTTATGATGCTTTCATAGAAGCTTGAAGGAAGAGGGGAAGAAACACTGGCACTTGTTTGCATATTCAGGATGGGCGCTCTGCCTTTTGGTTTCTCGCGGGGCGAGCGCCAGCGCGGCTGCTCGCCGCTCTTCCCCGCTCTGCACCAGCACTTGGCAGTGCAGAAATGTGCAAACTGCTAAAAGCATTATTTTCTACTTAACAACCCCTTGTAAGACCTCACAGGAAGCTTGTATACGTTTGTTCAAAACAAATTGCCAGCCCTTTTTCTTAAGGGGCATCAAAAAGCGTTTTAAAAAAAGAAATCCCCTGCCAAACCCAAAAATAAAGCCTGGGAATGTGCCAGCCTAGGCCATAAAGGCTGCAGACTAAATGTGTGCCCCACATTTAAAATAAATGCTGAGGACTTGGTTAAATTTAATCTTCAGTTTTCAGCGAAACTGAAGTTATTTCTCTTACGTGTCTTAGGTTAAAGCAGTTATTTTCTACTACAGCTTCGGAGTAAGTAAACACTGGTTACTAAAATAAGCAAGTAGTAGTTCTGTGCGCTGAAGCAGGCTCAGGGAGGTGAGATGACTGATAACCCAAGGAAAATTACATACATTTGGTAGCGTAGAAATGTTTCATGAATTACGGGTATTTTACAAGACATTATTCTTTCAGTGTGTTTAAAATCTGGGTGTTATTTCATACATTCTGTCATGGTGATTGTCGCTTGAATGTGACAGCTTCACTGGAATTCTGGGTGTCATTTGGTTCACTTGGGAAAGACTATGTTTTTAGTTTCAAATGCAATATTTTATTTCAGTTTAATACTTTAATTTCCTCAGCCTTTGTTCAGTTGATGATGGTGGCAGAAAACTAAAGTTTCTCACCTGATTTAAAAATATCCCCTTGCCCGCATAATCTTTGCAAGAATTCACTGTGCTGCAATTAACAGCAGGGGATTGAAAGTTCAGCAACGTAAATGCTGGATTGTACTTTAGTTCTCTTTCATTCCAGTGTGATGCTTTTAGCCCATCTACTGCCCCACAGATGGATGAAACAACTTCATAAGTCCAGGTAAAAATAAATTGATGAACTTATGAAACGATGGTTTAATTCTGTAAAAACTGGTAAACTATAAACATTATTT